>JABJVR010048914.1:0-23203 GCA_025773905.1 Chitala chitala | reverse complement strand
CTTAACAACGCGGCCCCCCCTGGGTCCCTTGCAATTATTTTTTACCCAACAACAAAAAACCCACATCTTTTAAAAAAAAAAAAAAAAAAAAAAAAAAAAAAAAAAAAAAAAAAAATATCCTTATAGCAAACATACACCAAAAACAGACACAAAACACTGGGTCATACCTTCACCCCATGGCCAATGTCATCCAGGACGCTGAAATCTATGGGCTTGCGGATGTAGCGCACTGGCCTCTCAGGATTGGCTGGGGCGATGATCTTGTGTGTGCGGGACGTGTTCTTATTGGTGGTCAGGATACCAATCTCCCGCCTCGCCACCTTCTCCTTATGGATGTCCACTGTCTAAGGAAGGCAAAGGTGACACTTTGTTTCATGTATGGTAAAAGGTAACAAGAACGACATGTGGTACATAAATGTGGCAAATCACCCCCACCCCTCCAATGGGGACCCAGTCACCCCACCCCCCTTCTGTGATGGGGACACATAACAGTCACCGCCGCCTCCTCCCACCCCCTTCTGTGATTGGGCAGCAGACTTGGTGACACTCTCCAGGATGTGGTGAAACGTGTCCCATGGTCTACATTCTTACACCCACAATGGTACTTCCTACTTCATTTCCACTAATCACCCTCTGCAGATTTTTCTGAAGTGCGCTGCAACTCGCGTTACATAATCAGACTGTAATTATCCTGCCCAACCAAAGGCATATGAAACGCTTTCAGAATAATAAACAAAAAATATATTTTGAAGCACCCTTGATTGTTGTTCTCCCCAAGTACCAAAGCTGTGGTGATGATCCTCCTCGGGACTCCTGGTCCAGCGCTGTAGCCATGGAGGAACAGCATACGAGCTGCCCTGCACAGTACAGCCACATGATCGCGTGCGAGGGGAAATCAGTGAGGAGGAGGGGGAGGTACATCAAAGCTTGACCTCCAGCACCACGACAGCTGTCCCGTTTCATCTCCTCCGAGGAGAGGAAGGTGAGTAAGGAACGGCAGAGGGGAGGGGCCCCCAGTGCAGGATAAATGGTTATTTTTAAAGGACGCGCCGCCCTTGTTCAGCGTACCTGTTTGCACGTGTGTCACCATTTCATACCAACCAATTTTTAATATTAGCAGACGTTAACAGGGCTGGTTGTTTCCATACTGGCTTGTCTTAACAGAATTCTAAACCATACCGATAACACAAATTTAAGGATGTGAAAGCTGCTCTCAACAGCAGCACACGAACACAGGTGAAATCCAGCGATGTCGGGATGGCTGGGCGCTTCTGTCTGAGCAACCTTGGGTAATACTTTGATGAGCAGGGGATCAGCCCTCTGTGCACCTCCCCCCTACAGGAAGTGTAGTCTGAGGTTCCGCGGTGCACGCGCGCACACACGGCTGCATGCGGGGCTCACCTGGGAGATGTGGTTGATGGAGGACTCCATCCTGCGCAGCTGCGACGCCTGAATGTCCAGCATTTGCAGCACGTTGTTGGCCAAGGTGTTGATCAGGTAGGCGACGCTGGCCAGCGACTGCGTCGTGTAGTTTTTGGTCTCCTCTAGAGCTCTGTGCTTGTCTGGTGACTGCAGCAAAGAAGGAAGAGGGAAAGCAGTGGAGAGAGATCAGGAGGAAGAAGGTATGATAACCAGGTAGGATAACCAGAATATTTAATTAGACACGTTCCTAACATACTGTAAATGACCGGTACTATAAAAGTATAGGGAAACGGGTAATAAGTGCAAAGGTGGTCAAGTAAAGGCAACCAAAGGGTCATGGGTTCAGACACCAAAAGGTTGTAGCTGGTGTACCTTGAGTTGGTTACTCATCCCACAGCAGTACTAGGTTAAAGCCCCTCTGCCTTTTAACAGATGGCACTACAAAATCATGCGAACGCTCAACACAATCCAGTAGAAATACTAACACTGCTGTTTCTTGCCATCTCGCACTATTAAACCGAACACCCTCGTCTTCCTCAATACCTCATTGTTTATTACTAATTACGGTTTGTGTAAAACACTGTTTATGAGTCAGACTGCGGCCAACATACACACCACACTGATAGGAGAGACTACTTTTCAGAGCCATGCCCATGGGAGGGGAAAACCCCCCCAGTAATCATGTCAATTACATAATTGGGGGGGGGGGGGGACAATGAGCAAAGGCTGTTGTCTACTGCACCCCATATACAGCATTTATGTGCCCCTGCAGAGTGGAAACACTAAACGAGGACTTGGAGCAATTACCGTAAATTAAAAACACTCCACAAGTGCTCAGAACCGCTCCAGCAGCGTTTAAGCACTGGGGAGGCAGGAGGGTCCGGGGCCACGGTCATTTAGAACTTTACAAAGCAGCAGTCTGACAGCCTGCAGTTTTGCGGAGAGACGCATTTCTAAAGACCAGAATCAGCAGACAATTAAACCAACAACACAGCCTAAACGAGAAAGGTCCGGGACAATAAGGGTACAGAAAACCAGAGCGATAAAAACAAAAGCAGCACCAAGAATTTTTTTTTTTATTTTTTTTTATTGCCACCCAAACATCTGCATATGCAATCCAGTTCCATAACACCAACACTTCTGCGGTCCATGCTTCCAGAACAGTCCATGCCATTCGGTTAATTCAAATGTGATTGATCTCCCGACCACGACGGAACAAACGGCAGCTACAAACAGAACACAGCCGTTTTCATTTCCCTACACACACCTCAGATCTCAACCAAAGACAACAGGTTTCTTCTAAATGCAAGAAAGTGTGATGTTCCAGCAGCTAATGTGTCACACGAAGACATTGCTAAATAAAGGAAGAGTCTGAGCTCAGTTGAGAAGCCAGTTCTCCTCCAACAGCACCCCATCCCCATTACCGCTTTGACACACTCTACTAATCGCATCAAATCACCACTCAGATGTGCAGGCAGGGTCACACAGTCATTCAGGCCCAACAGTGAAGAGATCAAGGTCACAGGGGCCACACACAGGCAGGGTAAACACACTGACATGAGATGAAGTGGTCCCTAACCCACCATCAGCTGCTCTCCAAGGGAGGCTTATGTTTCTAGGCATCTTGTAACTTCCTTTATGCGCATCCGTGTATGCTCGCATGTCTAACATTATAAACAGAAGCTGACAGAGTTTAAGAAAATAAACTACTTCAATGTGTAGCATCATTGTGGACATTCACCCTGATTTACCATCAGGAAAAAAAAAAATTGTTCCATAAAACAAGAGAAAGCGTTAAACTCGGCTTTAGCAAACCCAGCGGGTACCAGTTCCCACTCGGTCACGGATGGGAAAACGTGACATCAAGAAGGGTACGGCTGCAAACGGTCCTCGGACGATGGAGGAGCAGAGCGCTGCTTGCCAGGGCATCGGCGGGCAGTGCACCCCTGCTAGGCATGCTAGGAGTGCATTTACATTGCTTCAAATCAGGACAACCATCTGCAGAATTGAAGCTGTTTAGCGATTAGCCAAAGACGCCTGGCAGGTCACGGGATGGCTGTGACGTGGTGGGAATGGGACATGAGATCATGTCCATCAGCGCATCCAAGTCAAATTCACCGAGTGGAGCTCAGTTCTCTGTAAAGAGAAGAAGCAGGTAGCCAGGTGGAACCTTTGCCCTTCAGATGCAGCCTCCTTCCTAGTGCACAGTCCAGTACTAGAACAACATCCCCAGTCAAGCACATAGCTGAGCCTCCCACGTGTGGCAGGTGTCCGGGTGGCCATTGAGCCACCCAAACAATCCTGGTGTTCTTTTCATTCATCCCATCCAAAGTCTGCAGTAGGTTGGGAATATTTGAGCGGGCGGGTCCTGAGACAGGCCAATCTGCTTTTAAAGGCGGGTTTGTGTCCCATCTTCCTCTGGCTGGACACAAAGGGAGGCCTTCACAAAGTGGCGGTAAGGGGGGTCAGAGGTCAAGGCCAATCTGCACTGAGTGTTGAAGTGGGAGGAATGCACAATGTCTCACACATTAGGACAGGCTCTAACACAAAGCCAGGCAGCTGTGCGTCAGCCATTCTAAGCCACTTTGCACCAGTGTTATTAAAGGCAGGTTGGGGAAATCCAACCAGTCTGGCTGCTGAACACAAAAGCAAAGAGTCCACCGTGACCAGATAGCTAGCTGTGACATGCACGAATGATGACATTTCTAGCAAGAAGGAAATGACTGCAGATACCATTAATTTCTGATAAGAGAAACTCAGGACTGCAACAGCATTAACAAGAAATCACAGCATCTTAACCTCTCAAAAACCCAACTGCAGGGGAGCCCCCGAAGTCCATTAAGATCGTCCACATTGTAATACGTGACTCAAAGAAGCCTCTTAGTGAAACGGCACAGGAGGTCACTTTCCCCATCAGCAGGGCCTTAACAAGCGGGTGAATGGGAGGACATGAGTTCACCCGAAAACAGCCAAACTATTTGAACTAGATTCATTTGGACAAACGTGACAAAATATTCACCGACCACTTTGCCAGGTGAAGGTGGAAATGAACAGGAAGAGTGAGGTGCAAGAGGAGAAAGACAGGACTGAACTAAAGTGTGTGCTCACACACGGAGTTTAAAACTCAATTATTACCACTCACGTAATCCGCCAGGAATTTCACTAAAAGTACGTCTGTGTGACAAGCAAAAGTTCAGGCATGTAAAAACAACAGAGCCTGGCAAATTCTTTTTTAACCACTACAGCAGGTGACTGGTGAACACTGTTATGCAGTACTGATCCTCTACATTGAGATGCAACCCATATCTCCGCTGAGCCAACATCACACCGCCTGCTTTGGTGTTAACAATACAGTCCCAGAGCTGACGTCAACATAAAGTCTGCCCAGTGAGAAACCGGAGAGACAGAGGGCGATCTAAAAGCAGGATGAAGGTCACCAAACATGCATGAGGCCAGGATTAGACACATTTAAGAAATAAAGAGATTGATATCTTAAATAACAGAAAGCTGGAATATATGCATGAAATACATGCTTTCTGCCTGCCAAGTGACAGCCTCAGGCTCAACCCAAATAGCATCTACACTGGTAGTTTACAATTTGTATTTATTCAGAATTATCTGCCGTGGACAACTCAGTCAAAAAAAAACCCCCCACAAGAACCGGTGTGGTTTACGCAACACTTACATAACGTGACGGAACAAGGGACGAGTGAGGCTGGATGCCAGCATGCAGAGTGAGTCTAGCTATGCCATTGAGAAATTGTGAACAAGAGTGGATTAATGAGGCCTGGGCTTCAGCCAAAAGCATCCTGTCATCCATTTAACACGCTCCATTCTCTCCTGCCAGGGCTGCTGTATCCACACAAACATTAGCGGGCAGCACAGGGAGGATACACGTGTCGCCGTGTCACAGAATAGGGCCCCCTTCTGCTCTGGCACATGCTACACCGCCGGCTGCCTAATAACAAAGCTTAGAGTGGGGGCTCAGTGGTAAGATTTCTGCCCTCCACATCCCTAAGCGACAGATAAACATCCTCACTGTCTTCTGAGTACCTTGGAAAAGGGGAAAAAAAAAAATAAAAAATCTAAAACTAAAACTAACGAGGAGTCCATGATGCAGGCTGGTTAAAAACTAATGGGGCCAAACATTTTTTTCATGCCTTTGGACCACAAACACCCTTTTCCCTGGGTTCACAGCCAGAAGAGGTCACTCGTGAAGAAGGCACAATAGCATTGCCTCTCACGTCAAGCTCTGCCAACAGGGAACAAAAAAGGGCCTTTAAACAACCCCGTCTCCCACGTACATGCTCCAACAGGGAGGAGCAGCTGACAGAAGCACCAGAGCATCACACATCAACCTCCCAGCTGCTCCTCAGATGTTCACAGGCATACATGTTAACCCCCAGCCTACCCAGGCTTGGCTCTAGACCTTCTTAACTCACATTCCATTGGTGTTCTGTAACTAGTCAATCTACACGCTGCAAACATTAACCTTGAAAGTTTATAGGTTACAGGACTTTGATAAAAAACATTAAAAAGGTAACGTGCTGTTACATCCCCCTACCTGTATAAATTACCATTTAAATTGAAACAGTTACCCACTCTGTCACTGTGTTTCCCACTGCTTAAACAATTAAGCTTTAAATTAATAAGACCAAGGTAATTAAACCAGCCATTTTGGTTTAACAGGAAAACACGAGAGAGAGAGAGAAAAAAAAAAAAAAAAAAAAAAACAGCCTGCTTGCTCATCATTCATCTCTTCTGAGGGCAAAAAAAAAAATCCATAAAGTTAGTGTGTAAATGTGTGTACCAGGTGCACAGATGCGTTTCAGCAACCGGGAGGGGGTGAGGCCAGGGGGAAGAGGAAAAATCAATCCTGAAAATGTGTTTAGATTTACAAAGTGCCATTCCCAAACTCACTTGTCTGAGAGTTGAATGGAGGTCAGGATATCATTTCAGAGTACATGTTAAGCAGAAATTTAACAAACAGTCATGATTTAGGAAAGGCAGTTCTTCACATAGACAATTACTTCTGATCACACCACAAAGCCCTGAAACACAGATTGTTATGGGATGATCAAAAAGGGAATAAAATTTTGAATCTGAGACACAAGAGACATGGCTACAGACCAGGCTGACAGAGATGAAACCAACCTGGACCAGTGCATTGATAACCTGAGTACCTCAAGGTTCTGTGTTTGGACTACCTCTGTTACCAAAAATTATAAATAAATAAATAAATTAAAAATGCTGATAAACTTCAGGATTCAACTTTCAACATATCATCTAGCATCTTAAAAAGAAAAGCATGAGGGGGGAAAAAAAAAAAAAAAAGACCAAGTGAGAATTTCAAAAAAATGTACACACTGAAGACAAATTAGGCCGTAATTCTAACCAAAAATTGGAATATTCCCAAACGAGTGTAACACTGAGCGCGATCAGAGAGTCATTCGAAATAAAGACCTGCCTATTAAGTGTGAAGCAGACAAAAACCTTTCCAAGTCTGCAGAAACTCAGATTGTTTTTGAGCCTCTGCAATGCATTAGTTGAACCTCACCTTGAGTATTCTTAAAACAACACTAAAAATGAATTTAACAAGAAAGTGAACCAGTCCAGGGCCCGAGGGGCACTATACTGATGACAGCAAACCTCAGCGTTCAGCTGGGAGGAATGAGAAGGCACATGACCACGTTCACAAAACCTTGGCAAAAACATAAAACATAAAAACCTGCCGACAAAGTAGGCACTGGCCACCGTGAGTGATAAGTCACACACACTGACTAGAGCTCAACCACTTGGCTTCCGTTTCTTCCAGTTCCCCTGCCGATTCCCATCCATCTGCAGAGCCCTGCTCGTACAGTATGACACCATCCCCTGGGAGAAGCCTATCCCCAGCCTCTGTATGTTGTGCCTGTCAGTGAGGAGCAGCAAGAACACACACCAGCTCTTACATCTTTCAGGAACCGAACACAGGTCAACCCTAGCAAGCGTGACAGCAGAAAACATCAAAATGGAGGACCATCTCCAAAGCACCTGACTCGCCCGACTCAAAATGGTGTCTTGCAGTCTACAGGACGATGAAAAAAGTTCATAATCCCAAGTAAAACATCTTGGTCTGAAATCTTAATTGATGAGGAAGCATAGTACTGCCTGTGACACCTTTAACAAAAGACATAATTGGAAAGAGAAACCACGTCTCCTCTGCCAGCCCTTCATGAGCACGCCCGGGTCTTCAAACCCCAGCATAACTGAGCTCACTGAACCTCTGAAGACACTTCCTGGTGGTGTCTGCCTTCAGATACCTCACCTCCCAGCATCATGTCATTGGTACGCCCAAGGTAAATATATCTCAGCTGTGCCCAAGGACAAGCTGCCGCTCCAGGTTAGTCTGACCCTTAAAAGGGCCGGTATGCTTCAGAGCCATGGCACTGAAAGGACACTTGAAGAAAACAATGACATGCAGCCGCCCCTTTCATGCCAGCTGTGTTCTGAAAAGCAAGCAGGCCAGAATTCAAGATCACAACTTCCTCTTCTCAGAGACCATTTGACCATTAATGGCTTAATAAATCACAATTTTTAACTGACCATAAGATTTTTCTGTTCCACCTTCTAAACCCACATTTCACACAGCCTACACAGTTGCTTTGCAATAGCAAGTAATTTGAGGATCCCTCTCCTGACCGACTCTAAATTTGTTTTACCACCAAAAAGAACATGTGTGGCATAAAATGTAAAATAGAAGGTGGTGGCCTAGTAGTGACACTGCACTGTTACATTGTACCTCTGAGGTTGGGGGTTCGAATTTTAGCCACTGCTGTTCCCAAACCTGGATAATATAGGAGGGTTGTCATGACAGGCATCTGGTTTAAAACCCTGTGCCAAACTGTGCCAACCCCCTCATGGACAGCAGCAGCCAAAAAAGTGCTGACAATACATAGTAGAATTTAAAAAGTGGTAAATCTAGCTGGTAAAATGCACACAAGCCCAGCTCCCTGCAGACCAGTCACAGACTGCATCACAGGGGTTGAACCAACTGTAATCACTTCAGGCAAGAACATGGTAGGTTCTGTGAAGCATGCCCTCTGCACCAGCACACCAGCAACATGACCACTTGCTGTTTGCTCTCCAACAGCCAGGCGGTTTAGTGAACTCGACGCAGCACCTAATGCAACTCTGCTGACAGGTCTCCACAGCTTCCACAACATGCTCCCAGGTGTTAAGCGTCTAGCCTGGCGAGACAAACTGCCCATTATGTCAACGGCCACTACTGTGACGTGGCACAAAAGTAAGCCTCCCGTTGTCTGGATGCAGTTTGGTCCCCCCCATGCATAGATCAAGCAAGGCTTTACTAGTTTCACTGCAAACTCCACACCATCCAGGGAGGACCCACCCCCCAGGAGAGAGTCCACCTATACGGAAAGGACTTCATTCTAAAATCCAGTTACCACACCCCAGCGGAGGAGCCACTGTCAGAAAGGGAAAAGTCAAAGGCTTAAAGGAAAAGACCGGAAAAGGAAACAAGGAGAGAGAAGCAGCAGAAGAACCCTTATCATTCTCCTAACTCAAGCCCCATTAGCACTTTGACTTGGGAGAGAGATGAGCTACTGATGAGGAGCACATTACACACATTCAAACACAAAACACCCACACAAGCCCCCCCTCCTCAGTGCTGTGTGTGTGCTGTGAGAGCCTCATTAACCCAAGGCTGTCTACAGCCCCCAGGAGGGGACTGACAGAGGGATGGCGCTGGAGCAGATGGCACAGAGGGCGGCACAGCGCGCGGCTAAGATGCTGTTCATCTGCACTCCCACAGTCCAGAGCTAGGGCAGTTTCATCATCATTAGTCTTAATTTACTTGCTCAGCAGATGCTGCTGTCCAGGGCAGAGCTTGCAGTTTCACTGCCCACCCCACCCCCCTCTCCCTGCCCTCACAATCACCCTATTAATACAGCTGGGCCATTTTAGTTACTACAAACAACAGGCTGAAACTGCAGCTGCAAAGCAAGCAACACTGCCACTACCAACTACATATTTGTTTATAATCGCACAAACCTTTTGGATTATCCATAAAAAAAATGAATAAATACTACATTTTACACACATCAGTGCAACACGAAAGGCAATAAAAAAAAAATAAATAAATAAAATAAAATAAAAAAATAAAAAAAAAAAATTAAGTTTAGCCTGGGAACCATCTATCATGTATAATGAATGCGAGAACCTCGCCCGGTACTTGTCCTGGTATGAGTCACAGAGTCCCCTCCGCTCCAATCCAACCAAGCACTGCTGCTGGAGGCCACGCCCAACTTCTCAAAGGCTCCGCCCCTCCCTCTCCTTACCAAACATCAGGTCCTGAGGCCCGTTTTCAATTACCCAAGAAGCTCTGGAGAGGGACGGAACCTTAGCTAGCAGAGAGAGGCAGCACAATCCTGTGTGGGGGAGGAGATGCTAGCCTTGCTGAATTCCCACAATGCACTGCTTTGGTATCTTTCCAATTCCAGTGCATTTTCTTGCAGTCCTACATCAATGCACCTGATTCAGTTGATTAATTAAGCAGCTTACTTGAACGCAATAAGAAATACGCAGTCCCAACGCTCCCCAAAGCCAGAAAATAAAAACGCCACATTGTACGCGTTAACAGAAGGGGCAGGGGAGGATTCTCTACAGCAGTGGAGGTCGGGTGTTAAGTCTAGAAGCACTTACAGATAGATAGATCACTTAGTAATTATCTACTCCAAGAACCACCGCTGATGTGAGCACAGGTGTAACCCAGTCACAAAACAGGACAAACGGACAGCGAGGTGCACGGTGTAAATGTCAGACTCAGCACGGAGACAGCCTTGTGTATGCCGAGGTCACAGCTGGAGCTGAGCTGAGAGCAGGTATACAAATGAGCACTGTAACCTCAGGTCAAAGGTTACCCCATGTAGAGACACCCCTGGGAAGCTTCAGCCAAAACTCAACCAATTTTATTCCCCCCACTGTACAATTACAGGACAAAAACATGTTAAGCAACTGGAGGAGGAAAATAAAGATTGGACTTAAAAGTGATGTCATGTCATCTGAAACTAAGATCTAGCAACCTGTTATTTTCTCAGGAAATTGGCTAAGGATTGGCAGTCTTCTCTGTAATTAATGAAGAGACAATGTAGGTGTACCGGTTTTACACCACTTAACCTTAATTGTAAAATAACTACACAAACACAGCGACATAAACACAATAACAGTAAAGTGCCCCATTTCCCCGGTACGCTGTGACGTCACAGGAGTTCTGCACTCTCTGATTATAACTCCATAGTGTAAATATTTAAAAGAAGCCCTGTAGGGAAAGACTGCATATGGTGTTGGAAATGAGGGGACCAAACAAGGCCCTGGAGGGTGGGGAGTTACTGCCTGCAGCATTGTGGACTGGGCGGGGGGGCACACACTGGTCATGTGTTCATATACCTCCTGGACACAGCAGCATTAAATGATAAGTTAACTTGCTTCACAATTCAAATCAGTCCCCATTGTTGCAACAGAAGAACATCAGGTTTCTGCTTACTGGAACAACTTCTCCTGGAGGACAGTTACTCAGACAGTGACGAAGGAGAGAGTCTCTGTGACCACTGCTGAGTGGATGAGTGAAAGTCAGAATGGGGGAGGGACATGTGGAACCTAAATCTAACTAACTAAATCTGCCACTATAACATTAATCCAGTGTCTCCCCTACAAACCTAACTAAAGATGTGTGTTTATGTGTGTGTGTGTGTGTTTGTGTGTTGTCCAAACCAACTTACAGTTATTCCTCCAGCTGAATGTATTATTCAATCATTTCAACACCTTACTGAAAAGTAGTACAACAAATCCTCTCCTGGGATTCAATCTAACAACCTTCTGGCTACAAGGCCACACCCAACTCTAACCACTATGTTAAGACCCAGAAAACCCCAAAACAGAGACTGGAAACTAGCATGAAATGGAGCCTTTCTCAGCCTGTTCATCTCTGTGCTTCAGGCTTCTGCTAATAACAGATTGGAAAATGTCGCTCATGCGGAATCTCCAGGCATGTTCATAACCGCCCCCCCAACTCATCTGACAGAAGTGATGTGCCAACCCATAAAACATGCAAGAAAGAAAGGAACCATCTCTACAGAAGATAAAACTGGTCTGGCCTACAGCTTCCACTCCCCCTCTCTAAACCCCAAATGAACAGAACCATGTTCACCCCTCAGACAGGCCATGATCTGTAAGAACTGGTGCCTTTCCACCCGACCTGTCTGCATTCTGAATGCTTTCTCTGCCTGTGCCTTTGGCTTAGGAAGGGAGGCTGGCTCAAAGTGTGTGTGTGTGTGTGTGTGTGTGTGTGTGTGTGTGTGTGTAAGTTTCACAACTGCAGAAACTCAACCACATGATCCAGGAAGAGCAGGAGGAAGTCAACAGGAAGACTTTTAAATAAGGAGGAGACACAGAAACAAAAACACAGGCTGTACATCAAGAAGATGCAGAATGAATTGTCTTCCAAGACAATGATAAAGTGTGCTGCTCTGGATTTGTATCTAGAATCTTAGGTGGAGGTGATGAGTTAACATGCAGCCCCCCCCCCCTTGATTCACTGGAGTCAACACACAGCCCCCCGTGATTCACTGACTTACTGGCCAGTTCACATGTTTAATCATTTATACAAATGGACATCGTACTGTACCGATATCAGTTACATAGCCTGTTTAAGGTACATTTTGCAGAAAATCCCATACTAGGACTGAAACCAACAACCTTTTGGTTGCAATTACTTAACAAAAGCATGCTAATTTAAACAGCAGGTGTGAAACTGCACAGACAATAAAACTTCAAAAACAAAAGTGCCCTGATCTAACAGGTCCACAGATAAAGGGCCCAGTACTCCAGTTTTTCCTGAGTGATTTAATGCCACTAACAGCACTTGTCTGATTCAAACAAATACACCAACTCATTTTAGTGCCACCATAGCACTGACCTTGGCACCTTAACAAACCACGTGCGCGCACACACGCACGCGCACACACACCCCTCATGGAAGCAGGATGAATCCAGCTCAGTCAACGCGACGCTGGACAAAGTCTGTAGGGCTACCCACTCCAATCAGCAACGACATTACAGCTGACAGGAACAATATACGTTCACCTACAGAATAAATCATGCAGGTGTATCTGTCCATGCTTTGGTCAGATCAGAACAATCTACTGCAACACATGAAGCTATCCACTCCTGCCACTCCTGCTCGTTTGGCCAGAAAATGAGAAGAGCGGGTTTTGGATGTGCAGAGCTGGCACCATATCACAGTGATTAAACAGCCGGCCACGGCAGCCTCCTGAGGTACTGGAACAGCCCTGTGTAATACAGCATGAAGAAATTCCTCCCTCTAACCACGGTCTTGGTGAGACGCGAAACAAAAACCATTCACCCACAAAGTTAGCACAATGACTTTATAGGCTGCCAGGCAATTCTCATTTTACAGATTTAACAGAACACGAATTAAAACACAAATACAAACATTCACTTATGCCTTAATTATTCCAAAGACGGTTAATCACATCGCATGGACCTTCTGTCTAAGGGAAGAAAAAAAGTGGGGCCAGAAAATGACAATACAACCAAGAAGGTTGCGTATAACCAAAAGTGACCACCTGTGCCAGGGCAGTACAGGGAAACAAATCATGTGACCATTTAGTTTTTCACGCCCTAACATGTCACACACCACTGACCTTTATCCAAGCAAGTGAAATTCGAGGACTTTCCATGTCTTCAAACATGCAGAGTAATTTCAGTTTTTCCTTTATATTGTCCACAAATTCCAGCTAGTTTTAAAATCAAATACACAATCTACAGCCTTCAGACTTTTAAACACATTTTACAATCGTGACTTTGGATCCAAAACCAATTAATGACCACTGAATACAAAACTACGCCCACGTCTACACTGTGCACTTGCCAGTGAGGGAGAAAACATGAAGTGCTGCTTGTAGAAAGTTTAAGTACCTGGTATTTGGCTCTTATCATGCATCACATAAATAACTAAACTATTTACATGTGACACTGGACTGGACATCTAATAATGTTATAAAGGTCAAATACGCAAAATAAGTGGCTGATTTTATCTGCGTAGTTTTTCATTTCGGATCGCTTTTGAAATTTTTCCAATATGAATGAGTTCCATTTGTTACCTTTAAAAGGTAATACAGCACACACACCGGTCCGCTAAATACTTTTGAGAAAAAACGCAAATGTAAGAAACGTCTGCTGGCTTGTTGAATATTCTTGTTGAATGACCCCTTAACTATACTTTCTTCTCATTCACTTTTACGCCGATCAACTTAATTTGAAAGAAATCAAATCGAGAGAGAAACGGGAAAACAAAATTTTACAAGTCAGTGTCTATGACGGACTAAAGGATTCAATTGCGAGAATGCGTGTAAGTATCGATTCATAAAGTACTTGTGTGTGTATCTGAGCCCGATCTCAGAAAAAGCACTTTATAAAATACGAGCACAATTTAGTAGTAAGCTGACGTGTTTCATTTGTCTTGCTTCGTAATATTCCGTTTTATGTGCTTACTTTTAATACAGTTCAGCTCATTTTTTATACTCCTTACTGTACGCTTTATTTTATCTAATCCGTTAAGCACTTTGGCCAACTTTCAGTTGTTATAAAGTGCCATATAAATAAATGGTGACTGGTAATTTTAATGACACTGCGTTAATCTATGCACGGTAAACACTGCACATACAGCCGCGTTACGCGTGCCTGGTTGCAGGCATCGCCAGGATTTCGGCCGTTCCAGCCTGCACACACCCACACACGGTACCGATCTGCATGTACGTTTTATTTACGGGAGGGGGGAAGCACGCCGTGTCCCGTCCCACTCGTTACTTAACTTCCGCACCCTTCGCACTGTTGCTCACGCGCGCGTCTCAATGTAACTAGTCGTTTACCGCGGACGGTCCGCACGTGCGCACAGTCTGCGTTGTAGCAGACGGCAACAATGTAACATCTTCAAAGGCACGCGACGCAAGGCGCGCGCGCTCGCTTTCCAGGCTCGGGACGCCGCGACAATAAAACGCATCTGAACGAAGTTAAAAGTGACCCAGCGTCGGTGTCTCCGCATGGCGCTGAACGGCACACAATAACAGGTTATCGGTCACGAACCACTGAAAAGAGTGAATTAAACAGATTCGGTACTTGTCCCGGGACCAGGCGATGCTTTCGATAGAAACGCTTAATAAAACCGTTGGCTCGTGTCGCCGTAGGCTGCTCATCAGACTGGGATACCATGCACAGAAGTGGCCATCCCATGCCAAGCTGACTCCATATGATCGCTCGCTCGCTCGCTGTGTGTGACGACTGCAGCCCACGGAGCAAACGGTCAGCCGTCTGCGGCAGCCTGCAAAGTTCAACAATTGCGCTGGAATGATAATCCGTTGTCAAAGACTTCACAAATTTCAATTCTAGTGCCAATAATTGGGATACCAGTCAACTCCTAAACTGGCAGAAATGTCGGGAGCTCCCCAAGCCCCATCGTATCACAACCCCCACCCTCAAAAATATATACGTTCAGCGCTTTATATTCTTTCCATTAGACAAACCACGGCAATTACGGCTCGTTTGCTGTAAGTGTGGGTTACATCGGGGTGTCATATTCGCAATAAAGCACCGAATTTCCCATCGCTATTAAGTGCGGTGTCCGGTCACGGCACACCGAGCAAGGGCACGGGCGGCGCGGCAGCAGGAGAGCGCACGTCTGGGCGCGCTGCACGGCCAGCGAGCCCCTCTCTAACAAGCGCCGCTCCGACGGAAAGGCGTCGCCGTAACGCCGATCTCCGCCGTCGGCTGCACTCAGCCGCTCCGCCAGCCGGGCACTCACCTGGATATAGTTGCTTTCGCAGTACTCCGCGACCCTTTCGAGATTTGTAAAGCTGTCCAGCAGAGCTCTCCTTCCTGCCGGAATCTCCTCTTCCAAAAGCATTTGCAGCTCCGCCATCTTTACATCTTTTTTTAACGCTAGGATTCGGGAGCGCTCTTCCACAGGAAGCGCTGGAAAGCGGCACTTCCTCCCGACACGGCGCTCCCGCTCGCACACGTGAACGGTGACACCTGCCGTCAGGCAGAACGCTGCTCCCGGTCACCGCTGCGCACAGCCGCTTCATTTAGGTCACTACGTACACAACAGCTGGCAATCCGACAGGTCAAGTGGCGGATATTTATGCGAAAGCACTGATTAAACAACTATCCTCCGACTAAAACACTTCAGTCACATGCAAACGTACCTTATTAATCAGAATAACTTTAATCAAAGGCATGCATATGATTGTAAACCCTTTAGGTAAGCCTCCATACCACGCAGTGGCAGTGATCTCATTTCATTCTTGGGGGGTGAAATGGGGGGCCATGGCCTAACAAAGGTATTAAAGATACTGATGTTGATGATGATTGTCAGATCAGTGGAACCTCAGACATTGTTCAGCTGGTGAACTCTGTAAAACACCTTGTAGGGAATGAATACCAGCATTATTCCTTCATAGAATTTTATTACATGCGTTAAAAAAACCTGGTTAGGGGCATATAGGCTTCAGCCTGCCAAAGGGATCCAAGGCAAGAAATTGGTTAAAACTAATTGTTTTCCAACATTAAAACAAATCACCATCAGCGTTTAATGTACACTTGTGTAATGTGCCTCAAAAAAATGCATACACATCACTTGTCACGCATTTGGTAAATGAGGAAAAATGGGCAAGATTGCAGTATTAATTTTTATTATTAAAAGATTATCCATGATAACAGACAAGTGAGGGTGGAAAAAAGTGTTACCACCATTGTCCATTGTGTAAAGCTTGTGAGATTAAAGTTCAGATAAAACATTAGCTCAGGTCTTGCTGGGTGAGGGACAAACAACAGGTGTGTAAAGGTGAGTCACTTAACTGGAAAATGTTAGACGTTTTGTTCCATTTGCCAGATGTTTTTAAACCAACATGATATCTAATAAAGTTCCGGTCTGTCAACAGCTGAAGTAGATCTGGAACATGCGGACTGGCTGTAGTTTTGTTCGTACACGCACAATGGTGTTGGAAAGGTGAACCGTTAATTCCTCTCGCTCACTGTGATCCAGGTTTCGTCCTTAGGGGTGGATACCAGCTCAAAGCGGGCCTCCACCACTTGGCTCTCTGTCTGGTGAAGATGAAGTCTTCTGACCAGGGTGCTGAGGAGGACCGTGGCGACGGTGTACGCAAACCTGGGGGCGGGCAGGCGGGGCGGATAACAGGACACTGAGAAGTCACACTCCTAACATACAGGTGCAGCGAGACAGTCACAGTGAAAGTGTGTCCGTACGGCACCAACAGATTTCACTCTCCTGTAGCACTGTCTCCCACCGGTTTTGTTAAATATGTACAGTAGTTTCCAGAAAAACAAACAGCACACACCCATCACTAATCCAGTTCACCTCATGAAAGACAGAAAATCCTTTCTGTAGGCGCCAAAGTTACAGGTTTGAGACCGAAAGTACTTTCAAGGTACTTTCACACTTTATGGGCTTAAGAGCACATAAGCATGTATGTAAACGTAAACAGGATCCTACCTTATATACCCGTATATATGGTGATCAGGTGGAAAACACCAGCAGTTTACAAGGATCACAGTGCCGGTCCGTATTTGGGCAATGCATCAGTCACTAAAAGGAAGTCTGAAACTGCCCCAGCGCTTCCTTTGATCCAAGACAGGAGCCTGGCAACACACCAAGCCTGGCCACATGGTTCATGAACCTGCTCCCTGGCATTTACCTAAGCTCCGGGCAGGCCTGAGATCCCGAGAAGCCCAGCAGTGAGAAGCTTTTCCTGGCTGCCTCCTCCTCAAATCTGTCTGGATTAAACCTTCACAGAAAAAAAAAAAAAAAAAAAGCAAAATTCAGCAGGGGCAGGCCGGGGGGCACTAAATCTTCAGGGTCTTAGCAAGACTGTCAGAGCACACAAAGACAAAGAATGGTATCACAATGTAGAAAACTACAGAAAGTTAAGGTGCAATGACAGAGGCATGCACAGGTGAGACCATCCACTCTACCTGTAGGGCAGAGCCCAGGTGTCTTCATCTTGAAGGACCACACCCAGAGCATAAATCACTAGAGTCTAGACACAGATCAATACACAATTTTATTAGGCATCAATCACATATATGCAAGAACCCCCCCCCCTCCATTTATACACGAGAGAGATGCTGAGAAACCTGTCTGCATAGACCCACTGCCCAGAAGTACCAATATCTACAGTTCATCACTAGACAGTGCCTAAAACAGAACACAGCACCAGGGCTGTCTTCAATGCTAATGACACCCGACTCTGCAGGCTGAGGACATCACCATGTATCACTAAAGGGTTATATATAAAAAAATAAAAAAAAAACAGCAAGGAGCACACTTCTCTCCTACTCACTGATATTCTAATTTCAGTTACTGAACTAATTAAGAAGCAAGACTTTGAGCAGAGGTGTCTGAGGGTTTTGACATAGAGGACTAATTATTAGTCTGAGGTGAGTAGACACAGACATGTTCAAAGCTGAAATTTCAAGTGACGCTACAGTCTACATTCACAAACCCACATAAAACCTGACGGCCTGAGTTACTCGATTATAAAGGGAAATTAATGCAGCAATGTGTATAGTTCTTCTTCCAGCCATGAAAAAACAGTTCGATGCAAATGGAATTTATTTTACTCATTGGGGTGAGTAGTGGATTGTTTTAAGGTAACATGTACCTGCTAGAGTCACAATTACCAACAACAACAACTAGACAATGTGGACAATTGCACTTGCTACCATGACTGGAGAAGGGCTTTGGAAGGTGTACCTCTTTTGGAATCACAAACTGCTCCACCTTTCCCTCCACCTCCTGGAGTCGGGCTGCAATGGGTGTAAGTTTGGAGGTCCGCACTGTCTCACTGAGCACCTGCCGGCAGTATCTGCAGTGCCATAGAAACCGGCTCACTTGTGATGCTACAGCAGTCATGTCCTCTAAACCAGTGGTCCCCAACCACCGGGCCACGAACCGGTACCGGTCTGTGGGTCATTTGGTACCGGGCCACACAGAAATACTGATAAAAAAAATATTTTATTGATTATCAGAGTCTAAAAGACTTATTTAGAAAAACCGCTTGTCTCGTCAGCTTGTGCACGATCACCTGTCTCTGCTTTTAAGAGTTTGAGCGGTACTTCCCAACCACAAAAGACCCCCGAACTTTGAAAGAATGGATCCGCGACCCATTTGTGAACAAACCAGGAGAATCGATTCTGTCGGTGCTAGAAGGGCAGCTGCTGGACACTGCAAACGACGGTGGCCTTAAAAGTGTGTTTCAGACAACATCTGCCGGTGTTCTGATTAAGATCGAGGCAAAATTCCCAGAGGTTGCCAAAAAAGCACTGAATACCTTGCTTCCATTTTCAACATCCTATCTTTGTGAAGTGGGATTTTCCGCCGTGAAAGCGACCAAAACCTAATTACGGAGTAGACTGGACATGAGTAACACACATCAGGTGTCACTGTCTCCCATCACCCCCAGATGGGACCGGCTCGTTGGAGGGGCACAAGCTCAGGGCCCCCATTAACTCATCAAATTGATGAGTTGTATTTTTATGCACTTTGTTTTTAGCTGTTTCTATGCCAGTCTGTGAAAATATTGTTCTACATGAAACCGGTCCATAGGAACGCTGCTCTAAACCACCACACGAAATCTGCTCCTGTGAGGGCGCCGAGCCCGACTGTGGACCGCGACTTCAACACAGGCTCACCTGAGCTGTGGGATCTTCTCCAAGGACACAGGCTCTCGCCCCAGCACCGTCTGCAGCTCTCTGTGAAGCTTCTCCTGCACCTCCTCTGACGTGGACAGGAAGTGCATGGCCCAAATGCACACTGGGAAGACAACCAGAAGCACACATTTAAAACCCTGCACAACACCATTAGGAAACACAAGGCCTAATGTTACACAAAATGTTAGCCGTGTGCAGGTCTAGTAGATGAGAGAAGCAGGAAGACCAGACGCTTACAGTTGGCAGTGATGACCGAACCAGCCAGAGTAAAGATCATCCCATCCTCCATCACCTGCAGAACCAAACGATGCTGTCAGCATGATAATCAAAAACATAAACCAGCTGGTTCCACCTACAGCCACATGTCCGTGTGTTCAGGTAAAACACCCATATTGACATTTAATCAGACACTGTGAGATGCGTCATCACACACTTCACTTTACCTGCCTCTCTGTTAGCTTGGCTTGCAGCAGACAGTCCACAAATGACATCTTGCCAGTGCTTTTCCCCTTGTGTTGTTTCACCACAGATTTCAGAACTCCTTCCATCTCTTGTAAGGCTGCAGGGCATGAAATGCATGGATACAATGTCACCGATTACGTCAGGATGACTTGAAAGTGCATGTGATCATGCAAGCTTCCAAGACAAGAGGCAGGACACTGACCATCCTCAAAGTGCTTCTTGCGTGTGGGGCTCTTCTCCAGAGATCCATCCAAGTAACCCCGTCCAATCTCTGTCCAGATCTGCTGAGACAGGGGGATACAGGGATGAGGAAACAGTTCCAGGGACCATTTCCCAGACACCAGGGGGTCAAACACACACAAACCACTTTGTGACACCTGGAGGCCCAAACACGCACATACGAACTGCTTTGTCAGACCTAGGGCCCAAATATGCATGTACGAACCGCTTCATGGTTCCTGCGGAACCGGATGACCTCTGCATCATCCTGGAAGTGGTCACCCATCGCAAGGCGTGTGACGGACTTCATGGACAGTCCCAGTAAGTGAGCACACAGGGGTGTGTGCTGTGTCTCAGGAAAGGACTGCCATTTCTCCACAAACTCCTCCACCAACTTGAGCAGTCATTGGACGGGTTAAAAAGCAAAAGCCAATGGAAGAGGGAACAAAGAGGAATGGGGAGGGGTCAGAAATCTACACATTAAATCAACACACCAACCTTTAAGACTTTACTGCTATAAAAGCAGAACTGTCATACATCAAAACGGAGATAATTACCATCAAACCCTTCACTTTAATGCAGGATATTTTACAATATCATGCTTTAATATAACCTTTGACTATGACAACTAATCGATTTTCTTATACATGTTAAATATATTTATGATGCAATTTCAGATAAATATATTGATGATATAATATTAGATATCGGAGTGTAATGCATGTAATATTAAACAGTTTTGTAATCTAGTAATGTTGTAATTTTCTTCTAAAATAGTGACTAGGAGATTCCTTCTAATATATGAGATTATTCATAAAATGGTAAATATTTTAATGTTTATGCTGTAGTGTGGACTTTTACAAAGGGTTTAACTTAAAAACATTTTTCCATCAGCAGTTGCTACTCGGAGGATGGAGAAGACCATTAAGTGGACCCACCTTTAACAAAAGGGGAAAGTTCCTCTCGAGGGCTTGGTCAATGGCGTTCTCATAAACTTTCTTCCTCAATAAAGTCTCTGTCACATCCCCTCCCAGTCCTGACTGGTAACCCAGTAACGACTTTAGCATTGTCTCAAAAGAATCCGCTGCAGAAAGGAAGATAGAAAGGTTCAAAGTTAAAAATAATCAGTAACAACATACTAAACATTTGGCATTGGTCATTCTGGACTAAAAATGGTTACTTCACTGGGTGTTTTTTCAGGTGCTTGTTGGCAGTAAAGATGCATTATGCAGACATCACACTTGGGTCTCACTAATGATTAGGTAACATGTCTTATGCTGGGTTGTTCCGTTTGTACTCACTGGCACGGTTTGGGTTGATGTGCTGCTGCAGCAGATCCACAGAACCAAGGCTTACCACGGGTCGCCGTCCAAACCAGAAGGATGCTGCAGGGCCAAACCTATCATGAAGACCAACTAGAAACTCATGTAGACTGCCCCTGTTAACAATCTCCTGCAAATTCCCATCCCTGGAAAGCAAAAAAGAGTGAGGAAAAAAATATGTCTGTGAAAAATTCAGGTACGTTAAGGGAGGAAAGAGCATGTAGTGTGAAACTCACTTTTCTTCTGTTGGAGTAAGGCCTGGAATTCCAGAAGCTCGTCTGGACGTCTGAAAAAAAAATAATAACGATGTCATTACAGATAAAACAGTGACAAACTGTATAGATTCCAGAATCATTAAACTCACTGCTCAAGTTTAACTGACTGTCAGCCATGTCAGTGAACTACTAAAGGTTACTTAATTAATGTTAAACTACCATAACTTCTCTCTAGAACAAATTATACGAAATATTCAGACGGAGCTGCTTGCCTAGCTGTAAATAAGAGCTCCTGGTTATAAGCACACTGCCAGTTCGGGACATCTGTACAACCTACCTAGTTTTGACCAGTTACCTAAAACTATAGCGGCGCACCGCGATGCATCTATTTAACAGCAGTAGGTGTCTAGTTAGATCAGGTCAACTTTTTATAGATCAGTTGTAGTTACGCCTTTAAAACCTTACCGGGTACAAGTACAGAACTGCGCCGATCAAAAGAATCACAAATGTTACTGCAAAAATAGCAAAATCCAACATGACGGATTATGTTACAGCACTTTATTAAAATTATTAACCGGCACAGCAAAGAGCTCAGCGTCCTTCCCTTTTTTTTTTTTTTTTTTTTTATCCAAGTCAACCACGTCTACCACGGCCACATGCGCATCTCTGTGATCTACTACGTGTCCTTACACAGCCCCGCTCAATCCACTGCCTACACAATCGAGCGATTTCAGCAGCACAGCGAGGGGCCGTGATGATTTTATTAAAATTCAAATTTTGTCACATACGTAACCATACACATGATTTTTATTAAAATTCAAATTTTGTCACATACGTAACCATACACGGTATGATGTGCAGTGAAATGCTTACATGACTGTCGGTAACCTAGAGAAGAATTACACCAATAATAAAAGGTAGAATTGTGAACAGGATAAAAATTAAATAAAATTAAAAAGAACAGGTCTTTGGCTCAGCGGGCTTATCCTGCCGTTCCGTGCGTGTGGACCCAGGTTTGAAACCCCCTGGCTAAGAACCTTCTTTGAACCTTCCACAACAGAGAGAAGAATCCATTGCTTGGATGGCTGAGGTCCTTCACTATGTTCCTGGCCCTGTTCCAGCACCGCTTGCTGTAGACAGTGCAGGTGAGGGAGCTCTGTGGATGACGCCCTCAGCTGATCGCACTACTCTCTGTAGAGACCTTCTGTCCACCAGTGGGCTGTTCCTGAACCAAGCTGTGATGCTTCCCCGTCAGGATGCTCTCTACGGTGCAGGTGTAGAAGGTCCTGAGCACCTTGGAGAGCAGTCTAAAGTCCCTCAGACATCTGAGGTGGTGAAGACAATGACAGGCCTTCTTCACCATGGTGTTGATGTAGTGACAGGACCATGACATGTCCTGCGTGGTGTGAACATCAAGGTACTGGAAGCTGTCCACTGTCTCCGCTAGGGTCCTGCTGCGAAGTCAACTATCAATATATAAAATATCAAGGTGTTGAAGAGGCGTAAAAGTGATTACCCTGTGCTTATTTAAAACGACTTATTTTAGCAGTCAGCTTGCTATACACATTGACGTAATTGCTGTCATGATATTTAGAAGTTTTACCTCATAATCGATGCTTGACGTATCGTGTTCTTACTTCAGACTAAGAGCAGTTCATAAGCCCCTCATGAATAATACATAAAAAAACCAAGGACCGCTACGTCGCCCGGAATGGCGTTACCGGGGCCCCACCCTGGAGCCAGGCCTGGGGATGGGGC
>JABJVR010048913.1:0-23213 GCA_025773905.1 Chitala chitala | reverse complement strand
CATTTTATGTACAGTTTTATTCAATTTGAACATTCTGTTAATTCTTGTGTCTTTCACAACATGTATTTAATAAAGATGCAATCTTGTGCAAATGATTAAATGGTAAAATAGATAAAGAAAATTCCTGAAAGTAAGAAAGAAAAAAAAAAATATATATATATATAATGTACTTAATAAGAAATTATATATATATAATTTCTTATTAAGTACACAAAACCTTTAGACAACCAAACCCAACTATACAAACCTACTTGTTTATGTTAACATTATACACTTTGGATTCAAGAAGTGTACAGTGAACACGAGCTGCATCCCTCACTGTCTTTTTCTAGGTTTACAGTTTTCCTCCATTGTACTTATCACTAGGTCAGATACCAGTTTCTGTGGCATCATGGTGAGCTATAAATGTGATGTTTTTTAAGAACTCCTGCTTTATCAGATATTACAAATTACAAGATAATGTAACATAACATACCCAGAACAGTAAAAAAAATACAATACAAAACCATGTTCATGATGTAAAAATGATTTTTCCTATTAGGTTACGTGTGATTACTGAGTTCTGCACTTCTTGTGCTTTGCTTATAAAGACAGTAGTCTAAACAACATCTCTGGTGTCCTTTTGCTAGTGAATAGTTAGATGCACTTTTATACCAGACACCTTTGTAAATTGTTTAATTGTGTTTTATGACTAGTGGTAATTTTGTTATTCAATAATTTTCTAAAATTGGTACTACTAATTAGTTATTGTTACATTGTTTTTTGTTGTACAGTATTAAGCAAAGCAAACTTCATATAGAGCTATCTTACAGTATATTGTTAGACTACTAATACATGGTAACTAGAATGCTTGCAATGCAGTTGGCTTGTTTTTTTGGTATAGTTTTTGGCACTCTTGTTTAAAATACCTTGTGTCATCATTAATCCATACAGAGTGTCTGATTGTCAGCTATCTTAGTCTTTAAATGTCCTATTTCACTAAAGTACGTTCTGACAATATTATATTAATTTGTGATGTTTTCAGAAGAAGTTCATAATTTTAAGCAAAGTACCCTTGTTGAGGTGTTGCATTCTAATAATCTTCTCCTCCTCCTTCAGAGCATACTTGAATCTCAAAAGTAATTAAGGACTCCAAAGAAATACTTATTTAAATGTCAATCTGAGACACAATGAAAACAAAATGGATGAGTGATAGTTTAGTCCAGAGTATAATTTGCAGACTAGACCTGTCCAATTGAGTTCAGGGGAGAAAAGAAGGACTTACTGACTGCATATGATTCTGTGCAAACATGTATTTTATACCACATTGTCTAAATGAATGACTAGGTGAGACGTGACCAGATTCACCTAGGAATGATTAACACCATCCTAGGGATTGTATACTAAAAGTTTATATTATACTGGTAGTGATTTATAATGCTCACTTACAAAGCACATTGTTTGCTACTCAGTAAGGCAGATCTATTTTACATACTAAATCCAACAGTTTAGTACATTGTTTGCTTGCCATGTCTGTCATCAACACATTTTCAGAAGTGCTTGAACAGGTCTGGATTACTCCAGATTCTGCTGTGGAGGAGCACAAGGTGCAGAGATACACCTTGAACATGTTGCCAGAACATCCCACTACATCATATTCTTTATTCATTGCTTCAGGCCTGCCTGCAATTATAACCCCAATTCCAAAAAAGCTGGGACAGTATAGAAAATGGTAATAGTCAACTGTCATGTCTGTTTACCCTGTACTATATTGAAACCACTACATCAGCACATTGATGTTTTGTGAGTTTAATTGTTTATTGAAAATATGCACTCATTTCAAACACAGGCGCTGTAGTAGGACAGGTAAGGCAGGCAACTGCCTGGGGCTCTAAACTAGGAGGGGGCATTAGAGGGCAGTCGATTGCATTGTACATATTTCAAGGACAAATTTGTACAAATCCCCTTGAAGCTTTTTGCCTAGGGCATCCAAAGTCCCTAGAACCAGCCCTGATTTCAAATCTGGTGTCCCTAAACCCTTTGGTAAGAGCTTCAGGGCAAGCATACTGGCAAATTGAGCTGAACTGGTTATGTTTTCATGTGCTTCAGTGTTTGTTCATGCTGCACAGTGAGTAGGTGTTCAGTGTCAGAGTAAATGTGTGACTGGCTCTCCAGTTTGGAAAGAATCCCAAATGCCATTGTGTGTGAAAATGACTTGCTTTTACACGCACCCATGGTGAGGAGTTGGAGAAGACGATGGCCACATGGTAGAGTGGTATACATGTGTCCAGTTGGTCAAAATCACATCTCTGGCAGCTGGAGGTAAACTTTTATGTAAATATCCAGAATGAATTACTGTCACCTGTGGTCACAAGTCTCTGAGTAACAGAAACAAGCGTTATGTACGATATAGATCTTGTGTGTGTGTGTGTGTGACTACACTTGTTTTGTTATTTTACATCTGGAGGATGTTCATCACATTAAAGCACAAAGGGAGTGTAGCCATGCATGCATACATGATTGTTAATATTGAGAAAGAGAGTTTAGTCATATGAGTGTAAGAGGAATAACAAAAGTACCTGTTTACCAGAAGAGTTATACAAGTTCATTTATTCATATTCACCTTCCACAGTGTTTACAGATTAAAGTGTGACTGTGTATAAATGTTTGTATAGATGTGATCGAGAGGATTACTTAGTATAGGGGTATGCATCTGATAAGGATATGTCTTATTAGATTCAAGGATTAAAACTGTCCGTAAACACTATCACGTTATTTTTCAGCATATCTGAGTGCCATATTTTACTCAGTTCACATCCAGCCATGTTTGTTTACTCACAGAGTCATTCTGGCATATTTATTTATTTCACCATGGCATCTCAGAAGGAGGTATGGCTGTCTGTGCAAGGAGAGTCACATGACACCAAGGCCCTGACCAGAGCCTCCCTCAGTCTGACTCTCAGTTGACACAGGACTTATATTTCTATCTCAGACAGGGCTTTACCTGCCAGTCTCCACCTGCCTTTGCCAGACTCTGCACCTAATGCTCATTTCACATGGATCTATCCTGCCTCACCATCATTTTGAGGCAGGTTTATTTATATCTGTATTTTAACCTGTATTATCACAATTATTGCTTTTCTTTCCATGACTGGCTCCACAATTTGCTTGCTGCATTAACCTCTATATTCTAGAGAACTTCCTTTGTGCCAAGATGAAAAGGGTCAATTTTTCAAGAACTTAATCAGTCACTCATCTATCACCCTGTAAAAAAAAAAAAAAATAAATAATAATAATAATAATAATAATAATTATTATTATTATTATTATTATTATTGTTGTTAATCACAGAATTAGGCATTTTAACCAAATTCAGCAACTAGTGATAAATGTTCAGAAACACTTACTGAAAAATACATGGCTTGATGATGCCATACATCTAAAATTTATACTTTTTTATGCAAACTATGAAAAAATCCAGTCTTTCAGGAAAGGAGTCAGTCTGATCAGTCTGCAAGATTTCAAATAGATGAAAGCTGAGGCATGAAGCAGAAAATGGAAGGAATGTTTAAAACACTCTGTTGTCATGGAAATATTGTACTCATCTTCATCCAACGTTTGTTAATTGCTTTTTATCAATTTTCTCAAGAAGTGCTGTAGGTAATATCATATACGCAAGGTGAATACAGTATCTCTCCTGTTGTTAGTTAACTGTTAATGGAAAAGGCTGGCATTCCAGATTTTAGTTATAACTGTATTTGTATTGCCATAGTCCTTACAAATATGGTGGCACAATAGGAAGCATTGGTTCCACACACATCCATAGCAATGGGTTTGAATCTGGCTCCCCATACAGTGTGGGTTTACCCAGGGTGCTATAGTGTAGTCAATTCCATAGAGGCAGATCTGCTGTTAAATTCTGGAGATATCATTTTCCAGTAGTCAATAACAACTGCATTTGTTAAAATAAAAATACATTGAAATTACAAAAAGATTACAAAAAAACCAAACAATATATACATGCTCATTCACCAGAGAGTTATGGGAAGTCTGCTGCCAAATTCCAGAAAAAAAACAGAGTATGGCAGGGAGCGTGGCAGAGAGCATGGCACGGAGCGCGGCAGAGAGCATGGCAGGGAGCGCGGCACGGAGCGCGGCACGGAGCGTGGCATTCTGGGTGAGATAGCTGTGCATCACAGGGTGCACAACACAGTCAGATTTCAGATGTCAATTCAACCGTAAAGCATAGAACATTGGGCTAAAGTTTGGCAGAACAGTTACATGACTTGGAATATGCAAAATTTACTAATCTTCTCAACATGTTCAGTACCTCCTTTCCTCCTATACGTCCTAATCCTCTCACTGTCTTCAGTACCTCCTCCTTTCCTCCTCTGCTTACTAATCCTGTCACTATCTTCAGTACCCTCTCCTTTACTCCTGTACTTACTAATTCTCTCTGTCTTCTTCCTTTCCCCCATACTTTCTTTCACTGTCTGTAGTATCTCCTCCTTTACTCCTGTACTTACTAATCATTTCACTGTCTTCAAAGCCTCCTCCTTTCCTCCTGTGCTTATGCAACATCTCACTGTCTTCAGTTTCTCCTCTTTTCCTCCTGTATTTAGTAATCCTCTCACTGTCTTCTAGACTTACAAATGTTAAAAGAAGGTTTAGTTATGCTGCCTGCTGCCCTCAGTATCTCCTTAAGTATACCTCAGTGTTATCTTGCTTCCACTGCCTTACTTACCTTTCTTTTCTCTACCCATTTCCAATTCTCCTTTTATTTCAATTCTGTATCAGTACATTATACAAACAATGAAATTAAAAACTGCATCAGCCAAGCTTGTTCACTGCGTTTAATTAGCACTTAGTTTCTCAGAACAGGTGTTTAGCCATTTTTATTATTTTAGTCTGGTGTGGTTCTGACTTCTGGGGTGGGGCAGATTATTCAAGAGAAAAGGCATTTGCAATGATCAGCCTTCAGGGATAGACTAAAACCTAGAGAAGATCAATAAATGGACAAATCCAATACTAATTACAAGAAAGAAATTGCTTTTAATCCTAAATTAATTTCTCTTAGGATTTAATTTTCCTTAGTACAGTAGTGCAGCAAACAAAACATATTCATATCATATTGGTAAACAAGTGGCATTTCTTAACAATGTTATGCACCTTTCATGGGTATTATGAAATATTGTACCTAATTTATAATACAATCCTAATATTTATCCTTTAAATCCATATCCAGTGTTTATTATTATTATTATTATTATTATTGTTGTTGTTGTCCCGCAACCTATAACACCTCTGTATTGTTGTATGTACATGTACAAAATGTAGTAATCAGAGGATTACTTTGTCAATCATTCCATAAATGTTGTAAAACGTGTTTTTAATGTACACGCAGATGAGGAAGGAACGGCTGTCCAATACATGGTACAATACAGCAGTAAGTGGCCAGTGATATACCACTGGAACACACAGAGGCCAACTGCAATGGCTGATTTACCAAGATGACATGTGGTTCAGCAACATTGAAAACAAAATATGTACACTTAAATGTTTGTTTACTATTAATTATATTCAAGAATATCAGAAAAACAGTCATGTGCTGTTTACTAAAAACTGTGTTAGGATTACTCACAATTAATAAAACAGTGCAGGACAAATTTTTGAGTAAAATAAGCTATTCAAAGCATCCACACACACACATACACATATAAATATCAATAATGATGTCATGCTGAGCAACATAATTCTACATCACAGTTAATTACTGTATAACTCTCAAGATCAAGACTAAGAACATTTATCTACTTTCTAGTCTGTGGTGTTATTGTTGTCCAAATGGTTTGAAGCCACATGTTAGTAATAATACTAATCAAATACAAATGCAAGTAGGATTTATATGATGTGCTGCACTGCGGGACTAGCTAAAACCTCAAAATTATTGCACTTTGATCCTGCTGCCTTGACATTCCAGCTTTCCTGGGTCAAAGTTCACAGTTTCTTGCTCGTCACCTGGTTCTTGTGTACTGTTTCAGAGATGTTGAGTCCCAGTCTCTCTGTATGTCTGTCCATTGTTCATACTGGATGACTGGGGCTCAGCTGACCATCTCTCATAGTCTTTGACTGGTTGGTGCCTAGCAAAGCAGAGATATAGGTGCAAAATGCCTAGTGGCTGGTAGCCCAATAGAAAGTGGCTCATTGCTAAGTGCCATCTCTTCCTCAAGTACACAGCACAATGCTCACCTGTTGCCCCTGTGCAGTCTGAAACTTGAAGCTAGCTCTAGGGCTTGGTGGCACAGACACACATCTCATGGTTGGCAAGGTTTCACAGCAACTTTCTTTCAAGTATTTATTTATCTAGGGCAGGTTGTTACTGTAACACCCCTGCTTGTCATGACCCTTGTGTACCCTAGATGTCACCCTTTCTCCTGCCCCTTTGTACTGAGTCATTGTTGGTTCCTCGTTGTCTCTCTGTGTTAGTACTTTGTCTTGTTATCATTTGCCAGCCTCGTCTCGTTTTACCCTGCCTGTGTGCCTTTATTTGCCTCCCTGCTTTTGTTAGTCTTTTGCTGGTTGTTGAATGAATGTAGGTGTATGTGCATTTGTAAAACTTGTTCTTTTAGTTAGTCTTGTTAATTCCCAACATTGGTTGTTCCTGTTATCTGCCTCTCTTGCCTGCTTGGCACAAATGTTACAGTTACCCTAATAACCATCTGGGGCACAGGAGTGACACACATCCATGTCAGCATCACTGTTGCTGTTGTAGTCGCCCAGGTACTAGTCCGATTCCAATAGCCAGGCATAGAGATGCCAGTGAGACTTTATCCTCTTCATGCCCACAGAGATCCATTGTGCCATGCAGGATTGGTAAAGACGTCTGCTCTGTCCAAGTGGTATACCAGACATGGACTGGAAAGCAAAGGCCATAGACAGCGTGACTAATAACAGCAATGCAGTGCATATAAGTGACCCTATCAGTGCTGAACTTACTTTAGTGTGTGTGTTTACAGTTTAAACCACAGGACCCTATATAAACACACACAGCAGTAGCACACTGACTGGAGCTAATTAAATAACAATTTAAAAGATTCTGTAGTTGTAATAGCATGTTTCAATAACTAGAACAGTTATTGTTCCAGTGTAACTTTTGAGTAGATCTTTAACGTTTCTCTGAAATGTACATTTATGCAGCAGCATCATATAATAGCCAAAAGCATGACTGGGAGGATTATGGGTATGCATTTTACATACGTATGAGTGTTAACAAATCTCTACAGAGAGGCTTTTGTATGCATGAGCACAGAGGACTGGCTTGATTCAGACAGGAACGTGTAAAGCACAGACAGCCTTTATAGGTCACAGAGTACTTCTTGATAAATTTGTCATGCATTTGATTGCCATAATTCACAAAGTGAAAAAACAGAGATAAAAGAGAAAAAGTTAATTACTTCTCATCACAAGGCATGCTAATTTTGTGGTCACAAAACAACAAACGCAACCTAACAAGAGTGAAAACCATTTAGCAAGTGAGAGCTTGTCAGCCAGCTGCACAGAATGCGAAAGTGATTGCAAAAACTGGCTGAGAATCTGCAAGTCTGAAATGGAAACCTTACAAGAATAAAAAAAACTCGACAGTTTTAAAAGGTCAATATCTGTGAAACTTCATTCCATTGAAGTGCTAATGTGTATGTTAATGATTATTTGTTATTACGCAGCACTGCCTTTGTACGCATACCAGTGTCACCCTGTGTGGAGGGTTTTCACCATGATGGCAGGGCTCAAAAGTTCACTAAAGAAGATACATATGCCAAGGACATTTAAAAATAGTGAGGAGGTTTTGTATGTCAGCAAAAAATAGAGAGAGAGAAAGAGAAAAAGAGAGGGAGAGAGATAGGTGGGTAAGAGATGAGAGAGGGAGGAGAGAGGGAGCATGAGAGGGAAAGAGAAAGAGAAGGAGAGAGAGGGAGGGTGAGAGAGAGTGAGTGAGAGAGGGGAGAGAGAGAGGGAGGGAAGGAGGGGGGTGAGGGGGACAGAGAGGGAGACAGAGGGAGGGAAAGAGGGAGAGAGGGAGAGAGAGAGGGAGGGAAAGAGGGAGAGAGAAATTTAAAAAGCAGATATACCCATGTTCTGTTTCACCAGAACAACTTCGACCAGCCTAAAGGAAATTATCCCAGAGGCATCAAGAAAGAACACTGATGGACCACGTCACATGAGTAGCACATGAGCAGCATGTGAATGTTACTGCACAAGTCCAGTTTATTTAAATTAATCTCAGTCTTATTTTGTCATCCTCTCTATAGTGCTAAATCCTAACATAAGCAGTGCTGCATGTAAAGAATGTACCGGACCGGTACATTCAAATAACAGCAGAATAAAATCTGATATGTGGTCACGTCTGCATCACTAATCACCTGTGTGCATTTGAGATTATTGAAATGTTCCCTCCCTCTAGTATCAGGGTTTAATTTAAGCCATTAATTTAATTATGTCCACTTCTCAGGGCTGCCGTCAAATGCAAAAAATGATTTTAACAGGTTATTATTTCAGGTCATTTGAGAAAAAGTGCATTTCTGTTCATTCAAGTAATACAGGGAGGGGCACTCTTGAGGAGTGCAAACCTAGTATGACTCCAAAGAGGTGTGACTGACAGGGGCCCTGAAAAATGTGAATACATCATTACATCTAACTTAATATCTTTCATGGGGGTCAAAATCTTTAGCAGCACCTGTGAATGCAAGTAAATCTTGTCTGTTTCACAGAAATAATAACCACATGATGTAACCAATATTAATCAGTTACAGTTATTATTGTATTATAAAATATCATTGTAACATTAAAATATAACTATATAGATATAATAATTGCATTATTATTATTATTATTATTATTATTATTATTATTATTATTATTTTATATACCCCTCCATCATAATACATATAAACATGAATACATGTGAATATTTGCTTGTACCAATCATTGCGTCCCATTGCAGCAAGTTCTCTGGAAGACTGGACAAGCAAAAGTTATCTGATTATCATCTGAAGTCATCCAAAACTGTGAGTAATGTGTACATATATACAGGCAAAAAATATAAACTGTAGGCAAATTCAAATATGTATGCACTTTAGCGCACAAATGCACACTTTCTTGCAGAGGTGCATGTATTCACATGAATATGAACACTCCTGGTTTTACCGTTATTACTGTGGGGGTCTGTTTTACAGGATGTAAATATATATCTAAAATGTATCTGAATGATAGTCAAAGAAACAGGTGACCTCCTCCACAAAGTCCACAACACTAGAAGCATCAATGGGCAATAGAGCAGAGGTTAGAGAAACGAAGGCTTTAAAGAAAATGTGATCAAGAAAACCAGTACAACCATAACAAGTTTAGTCATTTCTAAATATGCTGTATTATTGAAGTAATTCTTGGCAAATTACTGAATACACACAAAGTGGCAGATGTCATTATATATTATTTGCATAACATGAAACATATATGGCAAGCAAATCCACTGAAACATTATTCTTTATATCCATGTTAATATTTGTGCATATGGTGATCTAAACCATATGTATATAGTATTCAAATATCTGGAATTGTGTTTGACCAAGAAAAGACACCATCCTGATGGTTAATATTTAATGCAACGTACAAACGGAGAACATCTGGATGTTATGTTCTACATGTGTTCCAGCTGTTTAGACACTCGACTGCTTTGTCTTGCATGCTTGCTGACAGCATTCCTGCCAAGTCATCTGTAATGGTGCCACCCTGCATCACAGGGGAGGTGATAATTCACCACACTTATATCAGTTTGCAAGACCTCTCATCTATTCCTCAAAGGAAAACAGTGAGAATATAATTTCCCTGAAAGTATAGCTGGATGCAAATAAAGTATGGCAAAAGGAATATATTTGTACATATATTTAAAATATCACATTCTCAGTTATACTGGTTTACATGACACATTTACCTACTGTTACTATGCCCACATATTTCTCTCTCTCTCTCTCTCTCTCTCTCTCTCTCTCTCTCTCTCTCTCTCTCATTTCTTCCTCCAAAGGATGTAAACTTGGGTATGGACATGTTCTTACCAATATTGTGGAGCTACTGAATTGCCCGTACCAACATTTTTAGCTTTAAAAGGGTTTGTTGGCTACCAATGATGAAACCAAACCTATGCCTGTGCCACCCTTGCCCCCTCATTTCCCAGGTTTTCACCTCTGAAACCATTCCACTCCTGATAAACATCTTGCTATATTGTGGTCACCTGTCCAATCCTCTCACAGTCAGCATCCTGAATCCCACAGAGGAGAGGCCTCGATTGGCTAGGGGACATAGGAGTCGAATTGGAAACACGATGATCTTATCCTGAGTGCGAGTGAGGGATTGGGGCATATCTATCCACTCTCTAGCCATCTTGTGTGGATCCCAGAATGATCCACACAAGATGGCTAGAGAGTGGATAGATATGCCCCAATCCCTCACTTGCACAGTCCCAGGGTCCAGTGAGGCAGTCAGTCCACACGGGCATCCCCCATAACTGCCTGTGCAGCTGCAGTGGAAGGTTCCAAACATGTTCACACACACCTCTCCCTTTGCAGAAATGTCCACGGCGAACTTGTCTCTGTCCTATTCATACCTGAGCAGACACAGTGAACAGCATGTTTTCTTGTTAGAACATTGTCAGGTTATTACAGCATCTACTCCTCTGATTAAGTGGATTTTTCTGTCACAGAAAACCCAATGAACCTGGTAAGACTACTGGATGGGATTTCTAAAAATTTGCATTCAATTTCTGATAGTTGAAATGGGGATATTTTTGTAGTATATTTCACACATTTTGTTAACATAATACCAAGATACCAAAAATACAAAAATGTATCATTGTCTTATATAATAAACACCAAACGACATTCGAGGCTGATGACGCATAGAAAATGATATTGGAAAGACTGAGCAGAAAGCTTGAATTGTGTGGGAAAAAAAGGGTATAAGGTATTTAGGTCCAGCAGTTTCACAGTTTGCTGCCATCTTGTGTTTTATTTTTTATGCATCTTATATATAATACACATGTATACTGACCAAACTTAGAAACTAGTTTTAATTCAGCAGTTTCATTAAGTCTAGTACGTATGGCAAGCTCACATTAGGCCGGTGACTCCAGTCCGATAGTCACATAGGAAGCTGTGTCCCCCTACCCTGCAGGTCACCTCTGACTCACAGCCTCTGCCTGTGCATCAGAAGGAAGGGGTGCACCGAACATCTAAACAAAAGAACTTTAGCAACATCTGGGTTTATTTTTGACATATTTTATTTATGCTGACATTTCATGCTTTTCACCTTCCAACATACATGGTACTTTGCATTTTAGGGGCTTGTGCACACACCACTTACATATTTGAGCATTTATGGATTATCTGTTACTAGCATTTAAACGTGGCTCACTAAGTATCCACTGGCAAATATTGTCACAGCCCATTCATTAGCTGTTGGCTTATTGCATCCTTCATTTACAGTTAATAATGTGATTTGTTTGACTTACCACCAGAGGAGAATCTTGAACAGCTGCCACCCTTCTGACAGGATTCCACCTGGCAGGGGTAAGCAGTCAGTATACATCCCTACTTTAGCTCACTCATGTCTGCTACTGCAACATAATGGCTGCTCTCTTTATGTAATAGCAACGAAATTCCATTTAGCACCAAAGCATCCCGGCAACCCCGAATACCCATCTTGCAACTGAGGGCTTCTGCCTTTCATGAGAGTAGGTGGCAGCACCTTGGCCCTAAAAGAGATGGTGCCAATGGCACCTAGGGGTGAGTAGTGGGCCAGGAAACGATGTCGGTAGCTTTCTGCATAGTGGCTGTCCGGCGTCAGCGTGGCCAGGTCATGGCTCAGCTCCAAGGACACTGAGTGCCAGCAGCCATCATCAGTGCACTGACCAGTGATAATCAGACCCTAAAGTTGGTTTTCACCATCCCATTGCAGCCACAGCTTGCCTTTGCACATCTGGTGATCATGGAGGGACAGCTAATCCTTAGTTACTACCTGTGTGAAGGTCAAGGTATGTGCCTGTACACATGTAAGTGCTTATTTGTGTGGGGATCCTACTCTAATTGTACAAATGTGTGCTCAGCTAATTTAAGTTTTGGTTCTGTTTTAAATGAGTGCTTACAGCAAAATAATCAGTGGTAGGTTTATATATCGCCACCAAGATTTTTTATACTCAAATCATGCTCATCTTCAGTTACCTTTGCCAGGAATCTATGAATGATTATAAGCTTTGAATTTAGCCTTAAAAATGCACGTGTCCGACAATATTTGTGGGTTTGTATATATATCTTCTCATTGTAACATGTTCTGAGAAAATGTCCTCATACACTAAAACATTAAACTCAAATATTATAATGTCTTCAAACAAATACTTGTATAACATCATTCGCTTTAAAACATTTGCCAGCATTTGAATTCTCTTGTTTTCATGAAGTGATCTTAGGAATGAATGAATACTAATTTAATTGAAATGAAGCTTTATATATATAATTTGTATTTTAATGTGTGCATTAATCAGTGTTTTTGCTAGTGATATAAGCTAGATAGTATAGTATATAATACTGAATGTGAATTCTGAATTGTTACCATGAGCAAAGTGCATGGACCAGAATGAGTGTACATGATGACACCATGGTTCTGGAATGTTCTGACTCTAAAGCTTATCTTAAACCCATTGGACTTGAGTTTTCCATATACTTGGTATTTCATGTAGCTGTTCCCCATGAAGCTTACAGAGGCCAGACCTGAATATATACAGTATACTATATATTCTGTAAATGTATCTTTATATATAATGATATAATAATATATTTATATAATGACAAAAGCATTCACATGTATCTACAATTTTTAAATGAATACCAGAACTGAAAAGTAAAAATAGTTTTTTACTGGCTTAGCAGTACATCTGCATTCCTTTAGTGAGCTAACATTGGTCTTCATTATGTCATCCCACTAACCAGGAACATTTCTGGCTATGGAAAAGATTATGGACTAAGTCAAGTCTGCCTGGGGCGTGTTTGTTTTTTTGCTGTAGACCCCTTCTTTTAAAGGCAAAAATATTCCAAGCTAGGCTTAATATATTTGAGGCTGAAGCCCCAAATTACTGGACCTAAGAAAGCCACTGAACTACTAAACTACTATCCTGTCGCTCATTCACTTTACTGGAGGACACTGACAGGCATAGGACACTCCATTGTCCCTGCTCTCCACACACTGCATTTGTGAAGGTTGGACAGTTGCCTGTCTCAGGTGTTGGTGTTGGGGAAGAAAGTTCCACATAATTGTCAGCTTTGTAAAGTTTAAGGACTTTGATCAGTACTAATGATTTCAGAGCCAGCTGGGTTTAACAGTTCAAAGAGTCCCAACAATATCCTCGAGATGCTTGTACATAATGATGTGTCATTAATTGTTGCTATAGTTCAACAACAAAGTGTGCATGGCAACTGTGTACCTCTGAGCTGCTCTTAGAGACAGTATATATTAAACTCAGTATTAAGAGAGATTAGAGGTTACCAAAACCAATGCGGTTTAAACTCAGAAATGAGAGTGAGTAAATAACAAATAAAATTGCAGTTCCTGAAATTTATTCATCAGGCTGAATTATTCAACAATTTGAATAAACTGAAAAATAAGAAAATAAAAGCATTTAACAGTAATAGTGATTGGTCACAAACCAAGTAATAAATTCATTCTGACAAGTAGAGCTAAAACATGTCGAGACAAAACGGTTCCTTGGTGTGCTGTATGTCACCATGACAATAGAATCTGCTGTGAGGCTTTGCTCGCACCACTGGTCTCCGCACTGCAGCTTGGGGCACCCCTGTTGCAGGACAGAGGACAGCTGACATAGGCAACGCACCCACCATCTGTTCCGGCCCAGCAGAGACCATCTGGGCAAACCAGGCTGCCTCAAGATAGCTCCTGCTTCTATTGCCCTCCAAAGCCACAAGCACAAGCAGTTGTATGAGCCAAGCACAGGCTGGAAGCCAAGCGTTTGGCAAGGACCACCTGCCAAGCCAATCAGAGTACTTCTTAAGTTGCTCAAATAGAGATGCATAAAGTCCTCAGCAGCAACACCTTCAAAGCACACAGCAACTGCGTTCATCACTGCCTGAGGGGAGACCTTATCTACAAGTACTGACACGTCTACTGTGACATTATAGTGGTCATCGCTGACCGTGACATTTAGAAAGTACCTCCCTGGCTGCAAGCCAGCTAGTGCCACAAGTAACCCCCTATCTTAAAAGGGGTCCTCTGATGGAATGAGAAGCTGAAGGTCAGTAGACCATCCCCATCACAATCTGTGACATGGACCTGGCCAGTGACGCCACTCAGAAATTCATCCCCTATCGCAATTTTGTAAACCTTAGTTGAAAGCTTCAGGCATGTAGAGATTCTCCTCAGTACTATAGATAAGGACAAAGATTGTCGATGACAAGTGAGGAATACCAGAATCTTGAACCTTGATGTGAATGTCATAAATTGCAAAGGGGAGAGCATGAGGTCCAGTTGTGATAAAGGGATAGTTTATAATAAGACAAGGCCAGGCAAGAAAGGAAAGCAGGCCTAAACACAGTTAACAGGCATCTATCAAGTTTACAAGGCTCTGAGAACATGATTGCTTATATTTTATTATACTACCTAGTATGAAGCACAACAAGGAATTATACAGTCCAGTTAGAGAACAAGGTAGAGGGTTGACACATTAAACTGAGAGCCATAAACACATAAACTAACATTCACCTAACGAACAGCCAGAGAGTAATACAAGCAGAGAGCATATATAGGGAACCAAGGAAACAGGGTAGAGGTAGAAACCACTGATTAAATGAACTAAAAGACATACAAACAGAAACAAGAGGAAAAGCTAATAAACAGTGGCAACATCTAATGTACACAGCAGGCATGACAGGCAAGGGCATAACAGTGAAGAATGTGGCAAAATATTATAACAATATTGTAAATTCCTTAAGTCTTATATATGTTCCTAAAAGTTCCCACAAAGTATAAGATCAAGGCTTACATTATTTGAAGTCTAAAAAGATTTGATAATATCAGAAATGAAGAAACTTACATTCTATTGCAATGTACTGTAACACAATATGAAATAATGTAGTATGGCCTAATGTCAGCTTAAGAACCATTTGGAGTCTATTCATTGTGGGGTGTTGTTTGTTATGCTATTAGATTCAGTCATATAATTGTAGTGTGCCATTAGTGGTTGGAGGATATGTTTATTGTTATATTGGCATAAGAAAGACAGTGTGCAAAGTAGAATTAGTTTACAAAAGGCCAACACAGTGTGTTAGTTAGTGAGAAGTTTGTGTTGGTCTTGGATTGAAACAACCTTTTAACCATGTCTGTGAGCGTGTAAGAAAGTGAAAGTGTTAACGTATGTGTGCCAGTATTGGACCAGACAAAACATGTATCATGATCATGAAACATATGAGTCTACTCTCATATGGAACAAGTTAACATGCATAGTGGATGCATGTTAATGCATCCGTGTGAGTTTATATGGTATTGGACCAGACAAAACCAAGTTGGACTCTGCATTTGCTATTTTATTCTTTTGTTTGTTTTAACTTTCAGGGAGCCACAAAGATTCTGAGCGTGTAAGTATGTCTTTATTCCTGAAACACACGTTACAGCTATCGACCCACAGACTGAATGACTGTGAAGGTACTTAGTGTGGTAAATTGCCATTACAGTCAGGATTAATTGTATTGTAATGTATTCCTTTGCTATATCAGGTGCAAAGGCTCTGATCTATGGAAAATGCATTGGCCTCATTCGCATAGATGATACAAAACTCAAAAAGTGGACTATGTGTGGGGTGTGTCCTAATCTGTGACTGACAGCTTTATAATGTCGCTGACCAATGATTTGTTGGGCTGTGTATGAAAGATACAATAACAAATTGGATGTATTTCTGGGCATTGTTTCACATCTATTATACACTGGACAAATTAGCTCCAGAATGTCTGTGTCCTATCATCATTAAAGGTACTGCAAGTCAGCATAACTGAGCAAGATGATCAAAACAGGCAAATACCTGACTAATAATGGTTGAATTGAAAGGAGTCATAACAGGTGGATTGTCTTATCAATAGTAGCTATTGCTGCAGATTGCAGATGATAATGAAGATGTTCCATTGTGCTGAGCCTGGATAATCAGTGAATAGCTGGACACCTTGGAGATTCAAAACCGTAAATCGAAAGGTTCCAAGCTTGCTCATCATTTATTGGAATTTTGCTATTGTTGTAGTATCTTTGGGAAAATATTTTTTTAATGATTTTTTTAAAGGGTTACACAATAATAAACTTTGCATTACTTTCAGTGTAGTTTGATTGTTGAGAAACATGGATCAAGTCAAAAGACAAACCAGCCCTTTGTTAGGCAATGCTGGCTAAAGCATGCATCTCCAGACTGCATGAAATGGATATGCCGAACAAAGTTTGTCAGGTTGTATTACATAAATATAGCTGAAACATGTTACACAATGTTATTTTCTTCCAAGCATCCAAATGATAATAGAAAAATAATGAAGAGTCTCAAAGACCCATAGGCTATAACACATTAGTAATCTTTTCTATAAACGCTGACTAATTCTGTTGACCATTTTTATTTACTGCTACAAAGCTTTCTTGTATACTGGTCCCTACCTCCAGATGCATACTGACCTTCATTAGTCCAGTGGTTATCTAAATGCAGAATTCATTTCTGTTTCCCCCATTGACAATAAAGCACATAATCTGTCCGTTTTTCTTGCTGCCTGGGTCTTCTTCCTGCAGCTACGTAAAGGACAGGAAAGAAACATTTCAACCTGAAACAAGAAGCTGTTATAGTTATGCCTTCTGGAAGTATGTACAACACTGTTCTGTAGGCTATACAGACCCCAATGATCATACAACAGTGAACAACATGAAATATCTTAATGACTGACTGACCAATGGTGATATCCTCTGCAATGACAACTTTGTACAGATCTTGATGAAATCTTGGTGCATTATCATTGACATCCATCACACTGATAGTTACCCTAGTGACAACACTCAGAGGTGGCTCACCATGGTCCCAGGTTTCGACAATTAGTGTTTGTACTCCTTATAATTGAGAGTATCAGAGATCAAAATGATGCCTGAGTTTTAGATTATTTTAATGTTCATATATGACAGATTTGGTAATCAGTTTGTCATCTTCTATACCACTGTATCATGTTAAGGGTTGTGGGGAAGCCTAGAGCCCATCCCAGAACACACAGGGCACCAACCCACCAGAGGGCACACAAATAAACCTAACCTGCAAATGTTTGGGAGGAAACCCACCAAGCATAGGGAGAACATGCAAGCTCCATACACACAGACCCAAGGCAGGAATCAAACCCCAGGTGTAGATGTGCAAAGCAATAGTGCTAACCACCATGCCACCCTAGATTCAGAAATAACATCTTGTATTACTGCATATCTATTTATCTCCTGTTTAACATCTGTATATTGGAATTCTTGTACGCCTAACTGTAAACTTTGCATAATCCCATAGTTTTACCTGTTTCTGCAGTAATCTAGAGTTGTCATATTCATTGCCTGAGCAGAATCAATAGTATATCTCAGCAGTGACCCCCACATCTGCTCTGGTTGCACGCGTACTCAACACGTCTGTTTTCACAGCAACATGTTCAGGGACAGATGTCATGTAGGATAGATTCTGGAACACTGGAGTATTGTTATCATTGTTACATCCAGAACCACTATATCCAGGTCTGCCATGGAGAACAGAGGCCCATCTGTGGCTTGGACTATGTCAGTCTAGGCTGACTATAACTTACGTTCCAAAGTTTTCTCCAGAGCCACAATCCCAGTGGAGCTGTCAATGGAAAAGACACCATCTACAGACTTCTTGAGAGAGTGTACATCACTGTCTGGTTAACACCTGGAAAGAGAAGAGGAAACTCCCATTAAAAAAGCCTTTTTGTGAAGTGTATATGTCAAGGTGTCCATTCTACTTCAGTTCAAGACCAAAAATGGCATTAAAAAGCAACTTTGGATAGACAATATAAAAGTTAGAAATAAACATTATTTGTTGATTCATCAACAGTTTAATATACGATTTCACATTTGTAGGAAAAAAAGATAATGTAGAATAATCCACAGTTTCTAATGTGGTAAATTTATTTGTGTTAAGGGCCAACGGACTGTCCATTGTTCTGCTTGTAAAGCGCTATTGAAGGAAAGTTTGATTAATTGATTGATTCTCTGCTGAAATTATGAGAGCCAGCATGGTGGTGTGGTGGTTAGCACTATCATCTTGCATTTCTGAGCCTGGGGTTTGATTCCACCCTTGGGTTTGTGTGATTAGAGTTGCATGTTCTCCCTGTGCTTGGTGGGTTTTCTTCAGGTTGTCTGGTTTCCTCCCATGATCCAAAGACATGTAGGTTAGGTTAATTAGTGTGTCCAAATTGCCTGTTGTGTCCCCTGCCCTATCTGTTCTGGGATGGGCTCCAGGCTTCTCCATGACCCTTACCAGGAGTAAGTGGTATAGAAGATTACTGACTGTAACTATGAAGTGGCATTCCACAGTTTTGGCTTTTCTTGTTCATTGTGGGCCTGTTAGTCGGAGAGGTGTCATAACAAGTTATTTAAACTTGAGTGATATAATGGTTACATTAAGAGGATTGTAGTGGCTGACCTTGGTCAGGGTCATAGGCCTGAAAATGTGTCAGTGAAGTTTTGGGTGCTGCACTTTCAAAAATACTGCACGTGTATTGTGTTCTGGTGTAAGAAGGGGCATTAGCATTCATGCCCAGAATGGTTATAATGATCTTTGAGTGGCAAAACAGCCCCTCGCCATCTGTGGCCTTGGCAATTACCATGTACTTAAAGGTTCTGTCCTGGTCAATGATTGCATCTGTTTCCACATAACCTGAGAAATGCACAAGAGTCATAAACATACACAGACAACATCTGACATATACTGTATGTTTAGAAGGGGAATATGGTAAATTGTACCAATTACATGTGCCATAATTTGTATTTAAATTACAGATGTAACTACACTGACATCCAAAAATCCTACACTGCTGAGATACTACATATACAGCATATACAATATACACTGCTTGTATCTGTCTTCGCATCTGTTAAGAAGTCCTCAACACAATTGCCAAATATTGAGTACTGAATTTCAGCATTTGTTCCAATACCCACATCTCTGGCTTCTACTTTCAACCTCTGTGTTCAGAAGAATATTCTCTGGGATTGAGGCTGAATACACATGCTGGATTGAAAGTATGGGGACGGATGACCAGGACACATAAAAAGCAATCCAATTCAATTTACACTGTCCAAGTAATAGAACATGTGACTTTGATCTGCTCACACACAGGACTCATGTCAATAACAGTGACCTCCACTATAGTCTGAGTGCATCAGTTGAAGTAACAAAATACAGGTCCTGCAGCTCATGGTCCAATGGCTCACTGACATACATCCTTCACTCTCTCTGAACAATCCCCAACACAAACATTCCACTGGGGTTCCCTTCTGGTGAGGCAAAGAATTAAGGCAAAGAATTAAGGCAAAGAATTAAGGCCTGAGTGAAATATACTGGACATAAACATACAATAAAACAATACATATAGACAGACAACAGCACCCCAGAGTGTTGAGTGCCATGAAATGGACGGTGTGCACTTCTACACTATTTTCCACCTTGTATTCAATGCTCCCCAAAGCAGAATAACATTAATTCTAACTGCATGATTTACTACTATAACTACAACCTCAATTCCAAAAAATTGAGACATTTTGTAAAATGTAGATAAAACCAAAATGCAATGATTTACGCATCCTTCTTCACATATATTCAATAGAATACAGTACAGACACAACATATTTAAAGTTGAAACTGAAAATGGTATTGCACTTTGTAAATAAATTATTATTATGAATTTGATATTTAACAAAAGTATTTATTTTAAAACAATACTGCTAAATCAGAAATCATTGGGTTAAAAATTCTGCTGCTACAGAAATTGTTTGGTTGTACTGTAATACCAAATGTTCACTTAAAGCTGAGAAAAATTCACCTGCTTTAACAGTGTACAAAATGTCCCCATTTTTTCTCATTGTCCCTGTCCAGTGCATGGACCTGGAGCACAACGGTGCCCACAACAGCCATTTCAAACACTGAACCCTCTACATGCATGTGAAGAATGGGGCATGGCCTAGCTTTCTTTTTTGCTTGCTTACTCTACTTTCTTAAACTCCCTATCCTAACTTTCCAATGGCAAGGATGCACCGAGCCCAGGCCCCAAAGTGCAGCTGGTTGGCCGTACAGAGCACTTCTGTGCCAGGTGTGACATGGAACAACAGTATGCTGGCTAGGGACGTGCTGCTGTGGACGGAGCAGCTTAACTTGCTCCGGACATCTCTGTCCGTGCAACGAACCCGGAACAGCTCTGTGTCAGTCGGTACATCTTCTGAAACACTGACAACATAACTGGGTGTGTTGTTATTGTCATCAAGTACTGTGATACACAACTGTAACAAACAGAATGAAATAGTTGGTCAGAAAATAGATGAGCTATTACTATAACAACAGGTGAGCCAGAGATGCAAAATAGCACAGAATATGACAATGAAAAGATAATTACAAGTAAAAAGGCTACAATAAACAAAACCAAAAATGTATTTTATTAGACAACATATTGGCATAGTACAATGTAATAAGAAACTTGAGACAAGGCATATGTAAGAACTCATATTTTTCAATATAAAATGGCATTACTCTTACAACAACACTTATGATGTAACATTGTATATAATATCTACATATAAAGCTGCAAAACATTGTATAAGAGGTACCACACAAAAAATAATACTATGTGTAGAAGAGAAACAGAGGTAGGTACTTGATTAATAGTTAATACTATTTGTAGAAAAACCCTTTAAGTTCTAGACTATTCACTCCTAGATAGCAACCTTTAATATAACCTTTTTTGACTAATTAGCTATATAAACCCAAAGAAACTTTAGTTAACACTGTTAATAGTATTTTACTACTTCAAACATTGCAATACAGTGTAAAGCAGGGGTGGGCAATCACAGTCATGCAGGGCCACAGTGGGTGCAGGTTTTTGTTTCAGCCAATTCATTCAATGTAATTTGAACTCTATTTTAATTAAATATCAATTACATTGTTGCTTCTCTTCATTTTTCCTGATCGTTTGCATCTGTCAGTGCGTAGCTGTCAATTTATGGAAGGAAAATACGAGTTACAAAGAAGTAAGTTAATCTTGTGCTTTACACCTGTAACAAAGCTTTAAACCACACATTGCAATATGACACTCCCTGCAGAATCACAGTAGAAAATGGCTGGATAATTTGGCATGGTGTCTAATGCAAGTCAGTAATCATTAATTGTATTCAAATTGTAATAAGAAATGAATAGCAGAAACAGGTGCCAACGATAAAGAATCCTTAATCGATAGTGACTTAAGTGGTCATTAATGACAAATACAAGTAGATACAATAAAAAATGTAACAGAACCATTAGAAATGTTAAGAAGCAACATGCAGTGTTTTTGTAATGCTTTGAAAATTCTAATTAAAATTATAAACCCAATTAAAATAAAACTTGTTGAGAATTTCTGGACTGACACAGTAATCATGCTAAACTTGTCAATAATGTTTAAATTAAATTAAGGTTCAAACAAAAGCAGAAATTGGCTGAAACAAAAACCTGCATCAACTGTGGCCCTCTAGGCCCATGTTTGCCCAACCCTGCTATATGGTAACAAGGAATGTACTTCAGTTGTGACTTGAGTGAATGTGTTCTCTTTAAAAGGAATCACTTGTCAGCAATTTTAGCAGCAATATTACCCAGGGCCCAGACAGCCGGTTCACTGATGTGCAGCATAGGAGAGGCCAACAATGCGATAAAGGCTGGCACTGCGCCATGCTCCACAACCTGCTGCGTGTGCCAGGAAGTTCCAGAAGCAATGTTAGTGAGGGCCCACGCTGCCTCAAACTGCAGGCTAGGGTCATCATTTCTTCCCAGGAACTCCACAAAGCGGGATAACAGACCAGCATCAATTATCTCCTTCAGAGGAGGATTTCGTTCTCGTGACAGCAGCTTCCTGGAGGGCCCACAAGACAATTAACCCTCCCCCCCCCAGTCAACTGGTTGACTGACTGAAGTCCACTTTAAGTGAATACAGCATTGGGATGCACGCATACTTTCATCCTTCTATACAAGAAGGTTCTATGATAAGAGCACAACAAAAAATGCTTGGACATGTTTGTAGGGGACACAGTGGTCAGCCCCATTGTTTTGGTACCTGCAAGGTTGAGGGTTTGAATCCCACCTCTGCTTTGCCATGTGCTTCACATGTTTTGTGGTTTTCCTCCCACTATCCTAAGACATGCGAAGTAGGTTTACTGGTGTTTCCAAATTGCCCATCGCGTGTGATTGATTGCATGCGTAAGGATGTCTGTGTTTGCGCCTTGAAATTGACTGGCATCCTGCCCAGAGTGTCTTCTGCCTTGTGTACTTGGCCCATACTAAATTACATTGGATTAGCAGTATGGAAAATGAAATAGGGTTTGCTTCACTCATTGTGGTAGGCTCCAGAGAAATAGCATTTTGGGAATGTGCTGTATCTTCCTATACTGATTACATGACAGACATGTGTATGCCTTTAACATTTTGACTGTAGCAAAGTTGGTCTGCAAGTCACGAAAATCTTAGACAAGACACACACTTGTTAATTAACACCCTATACATTAAAAAGCAAAAGAAGACTACCAGGGTATCTCAATCTTGCAGTCCAACATCCTCTAGTCTATCGATGTTTAGAGTCACCGTTTGTGTTAACAACTATTTCTTCAATAGCAGATTAAATTACCTTTGAAAGGGATGGAACTGTTACATCAGTGTGGACAGTATGTAAAGGCTGCTCACACAGGCTAGCTGCATACTAGTCATACATTTAAATAAATGGAAGTGTAGTTAATACAATAAAATGACTACCGATCCATAGGTACTGTAGGAGCCATTTTGGAGCCAATTTATTGTGGGGTTTAACATGCCATTAGTGGTTAAAGGAGATGTTTATTGTTATATTGCTGTAGGAAAGACACATATGCAAAGTAGAATAAGT
>JABJVR010048912.1:0-60999 GCA_025773905.1 Chitala chitala | reverse complement strand
AGAGAGAGAGAGAGAGAGAGAGAGAGAGAGAGAGAGAGAGAGAGAGAGAGAGAGAGAGAGAGAGAGAGAGAGAGCAACAGAGACAGAGAAAAAGAGAGAGACAGACAGAGCGAGGGTGAGAGACTAGGCACTGGGCCACCTCAAAAATATTTGTGCGTGACACCCCTGTTTTCAACCAATTGGTTTGATCCTGGTGCCGAGATATCTTATCCAAGTGCCTGCCCATTATGTTTAACAAACAAGTCCTACTACACAACATCATCAATACTACTATCTATTCAATATGAGCGGCCCAAGTGCCTTTAAATCTGGACCACACTTTTTGCCCATAACATATTATTATCACAGATGTGAAAAGTGTTCATCTCTTCAGGAGCGGAAGAAAGGTGAATCCTGCCTCACTTTCTGTGACATGCAGTCAGGTGAGATGCCGCAGAGACTTAATAAAAAGGGGTTGTGGTGGATTCATCTCAGTCGGGCGCTACTCTGTCACTGTGACAAACGCCTGCTCTCCTCGTGAGCAGCATAAGTAATTACAGGCAAATGAAGTCACCAGAGGCTGCAGCAGGACCACTGCCATAGAGGGACTTAGTTTGGGATGAGGCATCCTCCACGTTAGCCTCGCTTTGTGCCTCCTGATGAGCTGGTGGCACGGTAATCCACCCTCTAAAGCATGTTCAGCCTGTTTTGGTCTCTGCATGGCGCTGCCACATTTTGTAGGGTCATCTGACAAATAAGTTGCAAAGTGAATTACGGAGGAAAGGAAATTGTCAACCAACGTGTGCGTGTCCTCTGAGAAAAAGAGGAACGGAGTTTATAGGCTTGTGTTCAGACAGCAAGCACTAAACAAATGGACGTGTCGTAATCTGGCTTGCAAAGTGAGAGATAAAACACTTGGTGGTTATATATTTAGATAACCATCGCAGGGAAGCCATAAGCCTAACTAACCTTAGTTGTTGTGATGGGGCATTAAATGAAGTAGAAGACATAAAAACATTCTGGCAGGAGAATTGCGCGTTTAATAGACCTGTGACATCACCACATCACCATCAGTAGCCAATGAAAATAAAGTCCACTCAGGTGGCTGTTACTGAAGCCTGTGGAATACTCTTTTGCCTTAAAGTCATCCTAACAGTGTACTGTACAGGAAACCTCAACAGTTGTTGGTTTACTGATTTAAACATACTTGCATTAAACAGCACCATATGACAGAATCGATCAAAATAACAACAATAATAACAAATGAACAAAACAGAATTTACTGGATACAAAATGAGGCAATATCTGCTGGGCCAGTATAATACAAGGATTACCACTGAGCTCTGTCACAATAACCTACATACACAGACTGTCGCAAGAAGACCTTGACAAAAAACACATGCACCAATTATACATCAGACCTCATGTGTACATTATACCATGATAATAAAATGGTTAAAACAACCAATCGGATGCTTGGATATTGTTGTAAATGCATGGAAGAGGTCCTAAGACTACAGTGTACAGCACAGGTTATTCCACTTCAGACGGGATAATGTAGCTTTACAGAGAGTTCAGCAAAGAGCAGCAGGTATTGTTAAAGGGTCTTAAAGGGTTCCCCTTTGAGGGACAGTTTGGAAACATTAGATCTCTTTAGCCGCAAGCAAAGATGAGGTTCGAAGCATAGGAACCACGTGTGAAAAATTATGAGAGAAATTAAGTCAATCCTGATGATTGTTTTTACCGTTAGCACTCATCCAAGAACAGGCCGGCCTTGATGATTGCTTTATTGTCAGCACTCATTCGAGAACAAAATTGGATCAGAACACAGCTCCGCAAGCATCGTGGGTAATCCACAAATCTTAAATTAATTTAGATCAACCATGGATATAATTTTCCTGTCACTTTTACATTAAATATACACACAGGAAAAACTGAACAGGATGCCTTCCTCATTTGAAATATTTTTCATGGTATTATGTTCTTAACAAAAAAAAAGAAAAAAAAGAAGCTGTAAAATACTAGAGTTAATTGCTCAGCTGGAACTAAAGCTAACATAGACAGCATCGCATAAGTCTGCAGGAATGACCGACTCCTCCTTCTGAGCATTCCCCTACTCTTTTCAACTGCCACTTAATTGTTCTTCTCTGGGTTCAATGACGCTAATGAGAGGGTGCCTCATCTTAGAGGCAGTGGATGGGCGTGCCATGGCTGCCTGTGTGTCAAACTGCGTGAATGTGTGTGTGTGTGTGTGTGTGTGTGTGTGTGTGTGTTTGCATACGTATTTGGGGGCAGGCACACGTGTAGTACATTGGATGTCCCTGAAGGCATACACCACCTGTATGTGATGACCTACGCTTTGAAATGACCGTCACCTGGTTGGTATAGTTAACTCATTCTGCACACTTCTTAAAAATGAGCTTGCTGAATGCTGCATTTGCATGTCTTCATTGATGGCTGCATTAGCTGAGTAAATTAATGCACATAATCATTTATAACAGAAATAAAAACAAAGGTATATTGTGGGTTTAACCTGTGGACCCCCCTGGAGCTTGTAGACACCCCCAGAGTCCCTTTGGTTTCCTTTTAGCAGATGGTAAAGGGCACAGAACAGGCAGCAGTTCCATCTCGCTAACAACCTGGTGGCCTACCAATTGACAAGCCTCCTCCAGACCTGCTGTTGGGGAGGGGCAAAGAACCACCAGTGCAGAAGGGGGGGGGGGTCACTCAGGGGTCAGCAACTGTCAGTCAGATACTCATCACCGCTCACCACAGGAGACAAGAGCGGAAAGAGAGAGAACAGAGCTGAACACGGTGAGAACACGGGCAGCACTGTCTGACCTCACCATGCCTACACGAAACTAAAAATAAGAAGCAAAGACCCGTAACTGCTTTCTTTCTTTATTTTTTTAAGGGACACTTTCTTCACAAGATTCCAACCATTAACAATCTGGACCAGGTGCTCAAAATGAAAAATGAATGTTCCTTTTTTAAAGTATAAACGACAGCTGTAATTGCAGTGCATTGTCAATTGGTTGTGGGCTGAACCTGTGTGAAACTATTTGTAAAGGTTTGGATCCCCATCAAGTTAACGCCCCCACTGTCTTTTGTTAATTGACCATGTGAAACAAAGAAGACAAAAAACTAAGTATTTTCATTTTCAGTGCTCAATTAAATCTTTTATAGCTTTATAACTTTGCGGTGTCTATCTATGGTTTACGTTATTACTGACAAAGTTAATTTAGACCGTTCTTTCTTCATTTTCACCTGCATGAGCCACAATCTATCCATCACAGGATATCACACGTGTATGAGTTTTTTCTTCCTCCATATTGGTTTTCACTCGCATTTGATCAGATTGTCAGGAGGCACCAGGACTTTGATGTTTCATGACCTTGCACTAGACAGGAACTTAAAAAAAATCATTCCACCACAGAACCTCTGTGTTTGATTGAAATACTGACCATTCTAGAGTGTTACTGTTTTCTACAAAGACAGAGGTGCTGGTGTCTGATGGGAGGAAATTTGCCACTGCCTTGTTCTCGAATGGTCAGGGGAAGGTTATGTCATCTTTCAAAAACCAGTCGAGTATCACGGTTGCCTACATGAAAGCGCGATGAGGATACAGAAAAGGTCTTACAAGAACAACTCTGTACAATGATCTTCAATTCCAGTGAGACAGCTTGTACCTCATTCATACACAGTGGCCAGTAAGAACAGCCAGGACTATGCCACAAACTCACAGTACATTTATAAAAAATTATAATAATACAAAAAAACACATTGTCTATTAACAATACCGAGACTGTTGTGTGTCTGCTACTGACAGCCTGGGCTTGCAGCACATGGAAGATTAAATAATGACAGGAACACAAGCAAAGAAATATAAAGACAAAACCAAGCGTTGGTGCTAAGCTTTGTGTGTATCACCAACCAGTCGTTCCTGTCACAGCGAACAAATCAGCAAATGCATTTTGTTCCTCTGTTTTCTGGGTCTCCCAAAAGCCGAGAAAACCTGATCTACATTCTGATTACATCAGAGCCAGTAGCAAATGGTAGCAGTCAAACATTGTGATCACGTCCTTTATGTAAAATGACTCGTATTGAGACAGTGTGTTCTCTCTGACTTCTGTGCTGTTTTGGTGCTTAAAAATACAAGCCTGAAGCACAGTTATGGCTGAAGCTCATGGAATAGCTTTAGTGACAGTCTGATGTCCAAAGCCATGACTATATAAAGTCTGAACACCACACTGGAATTTTTCAAGCCTCTGGAAAACTAATTTTCTAAGCAGCTCAGCCACTGACACCTTTATGCAATGTTTGAACCAGCAGATATTTGCTCATGGTGTAACCCCTATACCCAAAAGGTGTTGCAGGTCTAAGAAACACACCCAGCCCATGCATTCCTCTTAAAACCTTTGCATGAAAACAAATCCTTCATTACCCAATTAACTACCTACATCACAGACTGGGGCCCTAGTACCTCTCCATAAATAATAAACACAAAACCACGCATCAGCCATAAGTGGGGTTTAAAGACTAGACTCCTTTCTGCAAGAGTATTAGACGCAACCACTTTTCCCTGATGGAGACAGGTTTGCTTAATGTACACAGTGCAGTAATTGCTGCCACTATAAATTGTGGTCTGTAGTACATTAACATTAACATTAATAGAGTGTGCCGGGGCTTCTGTCCAGAAAAAAGAAAGTGGAGAATGTTAAGCGTCCTCGAGCAATACCTAAAAAGCCTAAATGAATTACCAGGCTGGGACAGCGTAACAAAACCGGCAGAATCTCTCAAGCACAGGCAGACACACACACACATACACACACACACACACAAACTCAGGCCCTCAAGCTGGGGCCTTCTGCATGTTCAGTAGAATCTCTTAGCTATTTTTATGTCGCCCAAAAAGCAGGCTGTGAAGGGACGGCAAATGAACCTAACAAAGAAAGGCGGCGTTAAAAAAAATTACTGGGTCTATGGATCTGCAAGCCAATGGGAGGGACCAAAATGTTCTGTGAGCAACCAAAGGCTAAGATCAACCAATCATGAAAAATGCCATTGGTCACATGATGCTTTCCCCCCTGTTTGCATGCATGACAACAACTGCTAAACTGGCTAACACTCAGAGGGCACAGAGTTTGCTTTCCTCGTGTTCCCCAAGCTTCTGTGTAAAGCAATTACTGCTTTAATTGATTCAGCTTGATTATATCTTCACTCAGGTGCTCGAAAATGGACACAAAGATGAAGGAGGCGACAGTTTAAGGTGTAATTAAATCTGTAAAAAACTGTTAATTACCAGTGCTGGAAACGCCTGGCTTTCCTAGAACTCTTCAACTGTTCAGGGCTGAGGTTTTAACCTTTCGGCCCAGAAAGTGATAGCCAGGCAAACAAGTATGCAGGGCGTGTTTTGGTGTTATATCAACTCTGCTGGACACCACTATCAGACACCATCGGCACAGAATGCACAGGGAGAGGACGAGGTCGGTTTGCTGATGTCACACACACAAAACCATTTCTCATTTCACCCAGGAAACCGCTGCACTTTTGTGCCGAGCACGTAGTAACGTTCATCAGAAGTGACACCCCCCGGTCATGACAGACAAGCTCTCATGTGTGGCGTTAACTGCAAAACTGTGTGATGCCCTGGTTGATGTGAGCGAAATTGCAGTACGACAGGGGGAGTGAGGGGGTGTATTCTGGCTGTAGAGTGATGGTATGTGTGTGTCATATCACAGGTCTTCCCTGGGGACAAAAAAATAGAGCAACGTGACTGTGTTTGAATCCCTGTACGTGCCCACATTTGACAGATTGTGTGAGTGAACATATGTGAACGTGTGTCCTTGGGGGTCCTTCACAGACACATCGGTCTCTATCGCAAGGGTAGTTCTGCAACCCGTTTAATTTCCCAATCTCCCTTGTAGCCCCAAAACCCAAAACAGTCCCCCTAAGTAGCAATCTTGTATCAATAAAATTCACAAACATCGTAACAAATGTCCACCCTACAGGAGCCTCCAACTTTGGTGATATTAGCAGCTATTCATTCTGCAAGCTCTTCTTCATTATCTGACATGGTTTCTTCTACAGGACGATCAACGCTCTAGTTGAGCTTAATCACACTCAATGCCAGGGCAACATTTGTTCTTCTGACTCTCCCGCACCCCCACCAGAGCGTGCAGAGCTTAACTTATGAATACGCATAAAGCAGCTGGACTCAGTGCAAAGCCTCCCTTTTGAGCAATTATTTCACTTTACATTCCGTCCATTTTTATATGGGTCCCATCCCATAATGCATTATGCTATGCCTTTAACAGAGATTAAGCAAGAGGAACAGCGTGAGAGACCAGCACAACCATAACAAAGTCATAAAGTCACAAAGTATTGCAGTTTAAAACAGTGGAAGATTATCATGAGGCCAGTGAAGTTTGAGCGGGAAAAGAACAGTCCTATGGTGGAAAAAACCTCTGGACTCCTAAGAGCAGCTGTCTTGCCACACCTCCTCCAGGCTTGTTAACCTTGCATCGCGGCCATTAGAATTTTGGAAGTTACAAATGGAACTTTCCAAGCTCTGAGAAGACCCAAGTGGAACAGTGGGGTAACACGAGTCCCTTCAGGCAGCGAGTGATGATTGGCAAGTCAGTTCTAGTTCAGCCTGCAATACTAGGCCTTAAAGCTTGTGCCTGGGTGTGGCCAGGGTGCCGGGGTGCTCAAGCAGGGGACAGAGAAGATAAATACATAGTGTGATAGTACTCTAACTGAGGTATAGCAGATGCTTGTAAAAACCCAAAGATGGCAGAATGCACAACATAGTGGCATTATTTAAGATAAGGCTTGCTGAAACAAAATATCTCTGATGTAGATACACAGAGGCTGAGGGGGGCTTCACTTAGATTGGATTACTTTAAAGACCCAACCAAAGCTGCATCAATAATGAATTAAGACAGATAACGAGCACATATTTGGCATCAAAACAAACAATGGTCTCTCTGCTAATGAACGATTCTTAAGAAATGGCCCACAGTTGGTTAGCTGCCTCTAATGAGTGCGCATGGGCTGTCTGTGCAGACCAAGAGACCCGAGGATGCATTCAAAAATCATGGGCCGGCCCGGTCCGTTTGATCAGAAAACCCCCAGTGAAGTCCCATCAATCTTTCAGCACGCCGGTACATTGCCGCAGCTCCCAAAGGCAAACGCTAAAGCATTCATCCTTGATTTTGCAATATTGAGTTTGCCGATGCCTTCTAAAATAAAGGGACTATAAAAATGATTCATGACCGCTGGAGCCTCGGCGGCACCGTTACTCCAAAGCAACCCCGAAGCGTGAGATTTCCACGGACTCGAGCCTCCCTGAAATTGTTAAATGGTGAAAAACGCAGAATAAGCAGACAAAAGTTAATACGCTGTGATAAAACTTTATCGCACTCGTGCGAGGATCGGGTTAATGCATGAGAAATGCATTATATGTTCCACGAAAGCAACAGGTAAAGTCGGAGGGAAGAAAAGAGCATCAACGATAAAATGCATCACCGACGGATGTCAACAGGAGCGACACGTGCTGATCTATGCGCCACACTCGATGCGTCACCATATGTGCTGTTGACAGACCAGAAGACCAGCGCTGGAGTGCATGACAACCCACATCTACTTATATCCACACCACAGATTCCCAGCTTCTTCATTATTTAAAGGATTTAAAATGTTTCTCCAAGACCAGGATAAGATTCTCTCAAAGCTCATTGGTGTTTGAGTGGGATATATAAGCGCAGATGACCACTCCCCCATCAGCATGTTCACGTGCATATCGGCGGTATCGACAACTGTCGGGAAGTTGTGGTAATGGCAAACGGTAAATTGTAGAAGTGCCACCACATCATACTAAGTACCAATGCACTTTAAGCACTGCCACTCAAAGTAATATGGGGAATGAATCATGTCACCAAACTGAGCCGAATGTAATGCTATCGGGACGCTTTCTGCGCTGGGGCTCGGGAGAGGGGAGTCCTGCTCTGGGCCGAGGTGCGCTTTGCTTTCCGCAAAGGGAGAACTGGGTTCCAAATAATGTCAGTCAAACCAGTGGCGTTTAAGTATTGGGCCCCCAGACGTTCGGACAGAGCACAAAGAGAAATGCAAGATCAAAATCAGTTTTGGGGAGGCTGACCTTCACCTCTGGAGCTCCAGTAGCCCCTCAACTCACTGTGATGATGCCCTGTGCTTATGTCCCTCATAGTCTGAGTTGAGCGTACATGCACATGTGTGTGTGTGCACGCGTACAAACAGAGGTCAGATAATTTGTGTGAAAGATCTACAATTTTAAATTAGGGGCTGCAGACATGGCTCTAGACGGTGGCGTCCACAGCGGGGTGATGCTTACGAGTGCGAGATAAACACCATGTGGACACTGTTGGTATACTGAAGGAGGCGGGCGAGTTCCTCTTAGAGCCGATAAAGGCAGACAGACAAACCTTTTATCATTTAATTAGCAGATTTCTATCTGCGTAATGAATGTGTTAAATTTAAAGCAGCCACAGGCTGTCACGCGGTGCATGCCTGAACCCAAATGGCCCCTAAGGGTATCTCTGATTCATGTCTGCTCCAGAGACTCCAGGCCACGGTCCTCCCCTCCACTCAGTGAATCTGCCCCTGCCTGCCCACGCACGGCTTCTAGAACGCACCCTCCTGTCCATGTGCTTTCTTTTGGAGCTTTTTTTTCCCCTCTCCGTTTGCAGCTTGCAGACTGCCTTCCGTTCCCCATCAGTTCTAGATCTTGTCCCCGCCAGTCCATAAAGACCGTTACTGCGTGATTAATATGCCAATTAATAAGGTCACTGACATCAGCAAAGAAATTTTCAGCTTGACTATGTGTCCATGAGACAAAGGAGCAGTAAAGACCTGTCATTCTGCTGGTCCAGTTGAGCCGCATTTACGCACACAGTAAGCAGAGTAACCTTTTTATGCCTTTACGCAATAAAAAATTGGTTAACCTATTTCTTTTTAGGGATCTGAAATCAATTTCAGTGTGAATTAAAATGAAAAACATTACTGCACATGCATAATGACCAGATTGATACTGCTGTCGATTTGCTGCTGAACAAAGGCCAAATTAATCAGACGTGTCTTACAGAGAGTCTAAGGTCGGTCAGTGAGGGAAACGCGATAAGCACCAGGCCTCACAGCTTCCAAAACTTCCCTTTGTTTCCTTTGGTAGTGAAGCTTATTAATGTAATTCTCCAGCACCCTCGGCTTCATTTGTCGGTCAATGTCCTGACACGTGGCGCATGAGTTAGCTTCCGAAGCTGCTCGGTCACAATGAGGAATGCCGGTATAGGGCAGATTTTGCAATGTTCTCAATTTTTGTCTTATTTTTAGGACTATGGTGTACCTAATTTATCCCTCTGTCCTCAGAGGCACTCTGCTACATTAATGAATTTCATTGGTGGGATGCACTTAGTTGCCTTGTAAAGCAGGTGTACTGTATATTACTTATATTGTCTGAATGCAGTACATATGGCAGTGGGAAATATGGTATCTGTTTACCTGCATCTTACTTTCAGGTGCATGCTGAGCAGACAGATCTGCCCCGAAGGCCTCGGTAACACCATCATGTCACATCTGTTTATTCAGCTGCGTTTTCAGCCAATATCCGCTGCAGCTCCTAAACTTGGCCCATGGACAATCCGGACTTAATCAAAGCACAAACGTGAAATGAGACAACATCTGGCGAGTCGAAAACTGTCCGCAGAAACGATTTCTGCGTGAGACCAGAATTTTCCAGTGAGATTTAGGAGTAGCTCCAGAGACAGTCTCTTTTATTGGTTGTTTTTTTTGTTGTTGTTGTAAATACCACATTCAGGTCCATCTGTGGCTTACAACTGAATCACAGAGAGTAGGTTTCAGAAGCAGACAGCTTTCTTTGGTTTTAGAAATGTTGCAGTTTATAGAGTGGGCACAGAGATGCTCTTTTCTAGTTCAACTTCTGTAGAACGCCAGAGGTGTGTGTAAAGCACAGGGAAAGCAGGGTCGAGTATTCAAAGTGCTTCAAAAACATTATCTGAAATTAAATATTTTTTCAATAAAATGTGGTTATTACAGGACATATGTTGTAATGTATGCTTCATTATACATCAGTTGCCTGCTGACGAAACCCACGTATTCGTCTATTACAGTCAACCCAGATGGAATTTTACTTTATTACACACATAACACCAAGCTGCAACAAGAAAGAGCCTAAATGTATTTTTGTGACTTAATAAGGCCAGCAGTAAGGGTGCATTTCCCTTACCTATATGCTGTAATCTTGTTTTACAGTTACTTACTTATTGGGCTGGTTATTTTATACCATGCTGCCAATCAAGCTGTCGGTACAAACTGACATTTATAAACACTGCATCATGGAAAAACAACTCTGGTGGGCATTTGTTGATTCGGAAATGAAAGAAATTAGTTTAAACAAGAGTCTATATTTGTTTAACAAGACTATAGTGGGATGGTTAGTGATATAACACTCATGTGACCAAATCCTAGTGGAAGTGAGTAATTGTCCCATTTTTAATTTTTTTGATAAGTATCTGGCAAATAAATGGAAAGAACAGAAATCAAATAATAAAATTACCACATAATCTGTGATTCACATTTTGTTGTTCACTTTGTGTGTTTAAATGTAGTAATACACATTTAATTACATCCTATATTTGTTTCCTGAGAGATTGTATAGGGAATTGTACTTGGAGATGTTGTTTTAACTGTTAAACTGTGACATAAAAATGTTTCCAATATAATTCATTTGGCTGTGTGAGTGCCATCTGTACAACATGCTAACATCTGTCTGGTTAGGGTCATCTCACTGACACCAACCAACGATACAAAGAAAAACTTGGAAAGGGAACCGTTAACCTTTCAGCAAGCATCATTCAGACGCATGGCAATGCAAGCAGAAACTGATTTTGTGTTCAAAAATTTGGTATTCCAAAGCACTTTCACCATACAAGGGGACGTCGTTAATCAAACGTCTGCTGCAAAATGCTGGAGCAGAGCTGATGTTCACGGTTTGTAGCCAATGGGAAGACCCTGGATGCCAGGATAACAAAAAGGGGAAAATAACACAAACATAAGAAATCCTAATTGCCCTCTCTAATGGAAGTATGCCCTATAAATAATTACTACCCAGAATAAAGAACTGTGCATTGTAATGAATAACTCCTGGAGCATTGAAAAAGTAACCTCTGGGTGGAATTAAGACAATCGTATTTTTTTTTCTCCCCCTTGCTTCTTGTGGTTTTGCAATGATGCACAATTGGGCAGGAAATTAAAGGGAAACTTGTACCTGGTGGCCACTCAAAACCTCTCCATCGTTAAAAGTGCAGTACAGTTTACTGCTAGATTGAGTTCTAATGTCCGAGTTCAGTGCCGACTAGAGATGCAATTAAGACAGCAGGACGGTCATTCGGGGGGCTGTACTGAAACTGAGAGAAAAGTGAACACAAGCCCATCTATGTTTGTGATTCATGTGTACTTCTTAAATTCGTGCTTTCGGCATTTTATTCGGACTTGGGATTTAACCATCACAAGTGTAAAGTTTATCTCTGTTGTAAACTGATGTTCTCGCTTCTCACGTGCTCTCTTACAGCGTTAAACATCCATTATGGTTATAAGCAGAGTGTGTGTGTACGTCAGGTAATGTTAGCTTGGCGGCAGCCAAAAGTCATGTGTCACTGAGATCAAGTAAATATGCAAAAAAAAAAAAAAAAAAAATGGGGAAAAACTAATTTCAACCAAAAATTAATTAAAACACCAGAAAATCAATTGCAAATGTGGAAAAACCATTCAAGTTCACAGACCTTACCAAATACACACAAGCAAAACCCATGTATGTAAACACTCAGGGAGTGAGAGACAGGTGTGACTAATTAACAACTAATTAATGGAAAATAATCCCTGACAGTCACTCCCAAGGCAGACGTCAGCCACACCCCGAAGACACAAGATATTTCATTTCGTTTAAACTGATTGCATTTCTCGCTTTAATTTGTTAATTAATGCATTATAAAAGTTACTATACAAAATAAGTGACTCTTTTTGATAAACGGAAAAAATTGGAAAAATTAGGAGCATATGGAGCCTTTTTTTAGCCAAACCCATGCTGACACTTACAAAGTAAAAAATGAGAAGCGCAAATGTAAAAAGGTTCTGTCGCCAAGGCAACGCTAAGGCAACAGCATCCTCTTGTACCTCTGCGGGGTGATGCGATAGAGAACCTAGACCAGGTGATTGTTTTTTTTTTTTTTTTTTTTTACATGTAAATCTGTGAACCAAGGATGCACAAGAACATGAGCAACACTTTGAAAATAAGAAAAGCGACAATACACGAGTCAAAAACCGAACGTGAGCTACGATCAAAGCTGTAATTAAAGCAAGAAAATAGTCAACGTGTAAGGAAATGAGCGTCCCTCCGTCAATCTCTGGACTGCCCTGTTAGAGTAAAAGTATCTCTCTATTATGCAGCATTCACTAACAAGATGAAGCTAAGAGCACGCTCTCTTTAAATGCATTTGCTTTCAAACACTATAAAGTTAACATTAAACAGGAAGAAAAACAATGCTAGTCATTAGATGAAAATATAAAAATATTTGAAACTGTGCACTATGTGCATTCATTGGAATTAATAGTTCAATTTATTTCCAGCTCTTAGCGCATAAAATGAAAGGATGGGGAAACGAAGATATTAAATAAAATTTCATGACATATTGTTTTAATTACTGATATTTCCTCCATAGGTAGACGAATTTTGAATAAATGTCTACATTCAATGAATTAAAACAAAAAAAAAAAAACGTCTGTCCTTGGTTGTTTGTTCTTATTTTATTTACTTGTACGGATTTATAAAACTGAATATTGTTGTCACTTTGGCCATGGTGCCACATATCACAGAGGGGGGCTATGACAATACAGCAATAATTAAATAATTAAACTACCCTTCAAAATGTGTATCCTCAGAGTATAAGAGATGTACCCCGAAAAGAGACCTTGCTCATAACTGGTCCTGAGGTTCTCCTCTCTGGTATCCATTTACACCTGCGAACACCCAACACCACTTCCTAACACCCTAGCTTGTGTTAACGCCACACAACTGCTGTTAATACCCTGTCACCATCTGACACGGCCTGTTAACAGCCATTAGCATGTCCTGACATCAGCGCCGTCGGTGACAGTACCAGAGGTTATCTGAAACACACTTTTAAAAACACCGTACACTTCTTTACGCATGTATTGTGCATGCAAGTTTTGTCAGTGAAAAAAACAAACATTGAGTAGGTCTGGAATATATTCTGCTACAAGAGCCTTATATTGTAGCTCTCCTTGGCTGGGTTTGCTGGTCTGCTCTGACATATATTAATTCTTCCCATGACATGTCAACAGCTCGCTTGTGGAAGAGTCGTCGCTAACATTAGCGACGTTTTCGTGTAAACAAAGACATTTATCACAATTTGTCTTTGAATAATCCTCTAATGGTGAATGGCACGCGTCTCGTGACCGTTAAAAGTCAGGAGGGAGGGCAGGGAGGAGGTGGGGGAGATGGGAGAGAAACGTGCGAAATGGAGTGCGCGCAGCAGTGCCAAGAGCCTCATCTTAAATTTCCCTTGACACGCGGCCTTACCGTTCGCGCCGCGGGACTGTCACCTTGCGTGACAAATTAGGGACCGTCACACTAACAACAATACCTAATAATAAAATATAACAATTATAAGAATATACTGTAAATTATATGATGCTGGCACTGTCGATCTGATAACCGCTACTTGAATACGAACAACAAAAGGATGATTCACGTTCCGACGCGCGATTTAAATGTATGAATTCACTATTACTCGAACTTTCCATAAACTTTGTATTTTCACACTACAATTCACCGAGTAACTGAAACTGCAGCACTGTAAAAAAAAACCACCTGGTTCAATATAAAAACGTAAGTTAATTTGCAGCCTTCAAATATCAAGTAAAATCAGATTGGATATACTAATAACTTTCACTTATTATTCATGGAGTTGAAAACCTCAGTCGAAACACTGAAAGCTTATGACATCAAGTTGAAAATAAGTACAATTTATTTTTATAAGTTGGCATAAATTAAAGGAAGATGTTACTATGACTTATTGGTCAAATAATTTTTTACAGTGAGAAAACAAACCCACGGATAAAGGGCGGGGGTCAGGGGATTAATATGTAATGAAAAGCTGTCTACATTGACGTTTGAAGGAAAAATGGTCCAAGTACAGGAAATAAAACTGATGCAGTTAGTATGTTTTTATGATACCCGTTAAATAAATAAATACATATGTTCACATGGAGAAAATGTATGTATTCACATGAAACAAATTAGTGCGATACAGTAAACAGATCATTTGCAGCACATGAACTCGGCAGGCTGACGAGGCAGATGGGTAAAAGCACAGTGCTGTAGGAGAACAGCCTTCGAAGTGACATTTCAACGGCCATCCAGGTTCTTCATTCAGGCCGCAGGCTTTCGTGTGTGACTCACCCTCTCTTCACAAATCGGGAAGCGATTGAGCCCGCTTGTGTGTTGCATGTTTCTCCTGAGCCCTCAGCACCAGTGTCCTCAAAACCAGCAGTCAAATGCACCCCGTTGAGTGCTCTGACCTCGGGGCCTGGAAAATGTAAAAGGTGCAGGTCCGCTTGGAGATAAGCTCGGCAGGATGGTGGCTAGGGTGAGAGAAGTAGCATTATAGAACATGCGTGGGCGCAGAACCATTCCACGCATTTATGTCCCATTACATTTCCACTATACCGCCTCACTTTTTTTTTTTTTAAGCAGAAACCTGATTTACATGCACAAATACCTTTTTGTATGGTGAGTCACTAACTCGGTGGTGAATAAGTACAATTTACGTTTTCTGTGCGAGTGTGTGTGTGTGTGTGTGTGTGTGTGTGTGTGTGTGTGTGTGTGTGTGTGTGTGTACTCGCACGCCGGTGCATATGTATGTGCATATGTACTGATTGTTATTTGATCAACTCTAGAAGAAATGAACTGCACATGAGAGATGAACTTCCAGGCACGTACCAGTGGGTGCCTTCAGCTTTGATCAAATTAATTTTGTTGAACTTCCCTGGCTTGACTGATTTGTGTGTAAAACGACTGAGATTGTGTGTGTGGATTATCGAAGAGTGCTCTCAACATTTATCTTTGGAAGGCAACGAGCTGATCTTCCAGAACATCCTACATTGTGGTCTTACCATTTCGATATATTTAACATTTGCAGAATCAAATTTAAGCAACTGAAAAAAACAAAAGCTGAAAACAAATGCTGGCAGCTTCTCTGGTATTGTTGCCCGTTGCTGATAAACTTGCTTAATTACATCATTAATTTCCCATCTGACCTGTAAATTCAGATGTGAAATGTTAATTTCTTTGCTTTAAAGTAATTGATAACTCAATTTCATATAAATGTTTGGAGATTATGTTTATATATAATTTATGAACTGGTTGGTGGTGCTAATCAAAAAATTATTATATGCATCGAAAATATTTTGGTTTTTTAGCAGGAAAAGCCTGCAGGAAACTCAAAGGATCCTCCAGGATTTAGCAGGGAACTATAACAACCTGAAATGTTTTTCATGGGGTTTAAGAAATGGTTATTCTTACTAAATACATTTATATACACTAATCCATAGGTGGAAGTCTCAGGGGGGACAGAGGGGACATGTCCCCTCCTTCTGAAGGTTGCCCCCCCCCCCAGTATGACACTGCAAACCAAGCTATGTCATTTGTGTCCCCCTTAGGAATTGCTATTGGGAAATATTTTTATTTATTGCCCCCCCACCAAGAGTGAAATGAGATTTCTGCTCCTGTACCAATCAGTGTAGAAGTGATATGGATTTAAAGGCAAAGGGTGGTCATTCCACTTTGATCAGACTTTTGACTGTTTTTTGATTGCATGATTTGTATGTTGTGAATTGGTAAATAAAAACCGTGTGGCATCATTTTTTTAAAGCATCCTCGGTTTTTGTGCATTTAAAACCTTTGCACGGTAATGTGTATGCACTGTTATTATTTTAAATCAGCAGGCCTCCTCTACCTGTGAAGGTTGTTGTCCATAATAACTCCCATGACAGGATGACATGTGTCATCTGCAGTTTAGCAATAGACCAAGGATGAGAGAGGTTGAATATAGAGCTTCTGACGTTCTTATTTGGTGCAGCTAATGAACCCATTTATTTGTAACAACATCTGCCAGGGGGTGGGGGGTATAGGGGGTAACAGGCTGTCGCTGTGATTGTATATTTAGTGCCCTACTTATGTCTGAAACCCGTTACATTCCTGCCTTGTACAAATCAACACCTTACTTTTTATGTTAACTCTGAAGGTCCACCAAAGGTTTTGAAAATGTGACTTAACATTATACTTCCCCAAAGGTCTTAGGTTTCTGAAAATTATTTGCAATTTAACAGCCTGAATTTTCTTATCCAACATGTACTGGTGCTACAGATATAATGCAACGCTGATTCTTTCGGCTTTCCTTGTTGATGTTATAAAAAGGGAAAAATTGATCATGGATATTGCAGTACAGTTTCCTGTTAGACATTACAATTAATAATATGTATAGTTGTTTAATAATGAGAAACTGTGAAACCACATATAGTGCAAATAACCAGTACAGAAGAGAAACGTGTTATGAAATTTTAACAGTGCGTAGCGCAGGTGATAATTTGTGCAGTAGCCCAAATCATCATGATGCTCTCTGCTTGGGGGCTTTTGAACCCAGTGAGCAGTGTTCTGATACCGCAGTACCATCTTTCACACCCATATATTTTTTATTTATATACACTTTCCCAGTACATAGGTCACATAGCATCTTAGAGCAGGAGTACTTTGGTTTATCTCTGGAGGACCCCAGCTCTACCCTACACGAGCTGTTCCTGGAGAAATTGGATTCACCTGTTAATGGAGGTTAATTACGATAGATCCTTACTTAAAATGATTAAGTTATTGATGCCCAGACATTCTGTTTGACAGCATGGGTTTCAGGTTTTCCATCGCCCACCGTGTGCCCTTTGTCAAGGAAGCTATAAAATTGGATTAAGGAAATGGATTATGGGTAGGGAGGGATTAAAAAATGTCAATTGTTCAAACAGGGCCACCAAAGATGGGTCCTAGGGATTTTAATTATCAGTAATTAATGTGTCGATATATGCAAGGTGAAACTAGCCCACAAGAATGACCGGAAAGCGGCTCTCTTAGACTGAAACTGGACCTGGACCATTTGCACGAGAGAGCTGTGTTCAGTACACAGTCAGTTTGCACTGGAGTGTTCCCACAGTGCATCTTTTCATAAGGCAGTCTAAACCCTGTTTAAAAGAACGTCTCCTGAAGCAGCACGTCCCGCTGCTCTGATTACCTGCGTGGCAGCTGCGCGTGGGAGCGAGCTCCTTCCGAGCAGGAGGGTCAGCGAGTGTAAAGGAGCGAGGAGCGGGAAAACAGAGGCGGGGCACCATGGTTAGGGTCCCCGAGTGGGGCTCGTGTCAGGGTGTGCCACGATTCTACAGCACTTCCGCAGGATGCTGGAAAGTGAGGCATCTCCATTCATGCTGGACGTGGCATTTTCTGAGTAGACGCAGGAAGGTGGCACGGTTGACAAATCTTCTTTGCATGCTTTCTTGGCTCACGGGTTGGAGCTACCCTGGTACTAAACATCATATTCCAATGCATGACATGCATGACTGCTGCAGAATTGCTGAGATTCTCACTCCAATTTTGCTTTTGTATGTTTGACTGCCTCATTGCTTCCATCTTTAATGAAGGGTATTATCACCCCGGCGGCAAGTCCTGGCAAAGCTTGTGCCGTTATTTACCTCATTTCCCCAATAAATGGAATGGTCTGTTTGTTTATGGTACCCCATCTGTCTTCTCAATGGAATGGTCCGTTTTTGTTTGTTTACTTTGTCTCCCATGCGAATGGATGTGTCTTTTTGTTTACACTGTCTTCCAACTTGATTGAACGGTCCACTTGTTTACCTAGCCTACTGTCTCTGAGTCTGATGGAATTTGACAGCACGAGTCTGCCGAAAACTACTTCCTGCTGTGTAATTGCTCGCTTTCCCTAGTCAAATCCCCAGAAGTCAGACGGAACCCAACGTGGTCACGATGCATCCTGGGATATCTAAATGCAACGGTTCATTTCAAAACTTTGAAGTTCAAAACCGGGTTTGTTTTTTGGAGCAACATTCTTGTTTGCATGTCTATGAAAAGCAGCAGCGAGTAATTACATAATGTGCTTGTAATTATTTGTATTCTCTTTTTAGTGTATTGCCTTCAGTGAAGCTGTATTATGTAATTTATGCAAAGAATTGCAAACTTTGAAAGCATTTGAACTGATATTTAAGATTACGGTTTACTTACATTGGACAAATAAGGCTTAACTATTGTTTTTTTCATGGTGGCCCACGTAACACCGTTTCCTGCTACAGTTGTTTCCTTGAATTTGATCGCACCGTATTGTGCTCACCTGTCTTGCTGTACGTGCTGGGAGACTAAAGGCACTTGATGTTTGACCTCCTCTCTTTTCCCACCAACTGAAAACTGACAGCCTCTGGCTGGAAGTGCTGATAGGAGGACAGATGCAATGATATCTGCTACCACAAATTCCCCACCACAACAGGAGAATGGTTCAGTCCAAACATGCCTTATAATCAGACTACTAGACAGAAGAGGTGTTGGCTGGGTGAGTGGGGGGGTTCTACCTTTGTCAACTAAGCTGCTCTGGACTCCTTATGTGCAGTAAAGTAAAAAAAATAATAAAGAGGTTTTTGAATATATTTTTAACACAAGTAAACACTGCAAGCTAGGCAAAATATAAAAATTAGCTTGAATCAAAGAGCAAGCTGTGTAAGTCATCTAAACTTTTAGGTTATTTCTGACTCCCCTCCCCCGCCTTGATACTTGTGCCTCATTCTGAGGTTCCCAATTATGTGCCTGATTTTTTTGTTTTATGTTCAACATGTTCCAGGCTCCTCGAGGTACCCTGAAGGCTAGCTGTTTGCTCCTTTGGTATTTGCCAAGCCAAAAGAATTAGCTTTCTTTACAAACTGCGGGTGTCACGTAGGTAGACGCACATTGCAGGCCTGAACCTTCTCACACAACCACTGTGCAGCTCCTCATAATGGCAATACAATTAGGTGGCACAAAATTTGCTAATAAACATCTTTCCCATCACAAATAAAAACTGCTGCTTACAAAATAATATACTACTGATCAACATGATAAATAACAGCATTTTTCTGAAGGAAGCTTAATTGAGCAAAGAATCTGAAATTTCTGGTTTTCATATAAAAGCAGAAGCCATGTATAGATAATCAAGACAAGTGGACTAAATTACACTCCAGGAGAGGACTAAGGCTTTTATAGACCCATAGTATAACTTTGGCAATTAATCATATGTACTCTGCAGTTTTCCTCCAGTGAATATTACTGCTTTGATGCTTAATTTTTATTTATTTTTTAACAGGAGATTTACTGTCCCAGCTGCCAAAGATGGCTGACCTCTTTGGTGGTAACACAGCGGCACCCCAACCACGTCACCTCTGATGTCTCACCACCCTGAGACAGCTAGTCCCTGTCCCTCCCGTTTCTGGTCGTGTGCTACGTTACTCGTGGGATACAAATGTGATTTCGCTCTGATTCTGGAGCCATGCACCCCCCTCACCCATTCCATTCCCAGGGATTTTTAAGTGCATTCCCACCCTCGTCCCATCTGTCCCCGGTGCCTGTTCAGCCTATTAGCACTCCTGAGCTGGCTGTTCTCAGTCTATTCACACATTTCAGTTTCAGCTACCCACCAGCTAACTTACATCAAAGTCCCAGGCTGTTCCATCTCTGATCCAGTTCTTCGCTCTTCGTTTCTTCTCGGGGTGTTCTCCTCTGACACGCTCCCTGGGTTAATGCTGAAGTAATTTTTTTTCCCTCCACTGGCAAACCACCAACCTGGAAAAATTATGAACATTGTTCCCATTTCTGAAGCAATTATAGCTGCTCAAATATGATTGCTTTTTATGTCAGATTTCGCCATATCTCATAATTGTTTTTGTTTATATTACAAGAGAAAGGAGGAGGAGAAAAAAAAGGTGGGGTGCAATTAGGTCCAACACTGTGGGGTTTGTGCCAGATGAAAGCTGATAAGCTTGTCCACTCTGATTTAAAACAAGACCTCAATTTTATCCAAGTTAAAAACTCACCTGTTCAGCAGCCAGGAACAAAAACATGCAGGAGAAATTTAATTATGTTGTGACATTTATTGAGTCAAAAGTATTACTTTGCTGTTTTGACTGTATATACCTCAGCGTCTCATTGTTGGAAAAGTGACTACGTGTTTTCATGACCCAAAACTGATTTTTCTGTGACCTTGTCACATTTTAGAAGCATGTGGCCCAGACAAGTCAAAGGAATGTGTGGAAGACAAGATTTTAAAGGTTGCACAGGAAACATCAAGAAGAAGGTCATATTCACAGCATGAGGGTAAGGAGTGAAACAGATCAGTGCTGTGTTTGATGGAAAGGGGAAAAATGTCCTAGGTAAAAAGAAACGTGTGAATAAAGGAAAACATTGCACACTATCGAGTTCATCTCCTGATTTCATGCCATGGGGAGCAGTTTGATAAGGGGGGGGGGGGTTGGAAGGGGTGTGATGGGAGGTACTGTATTTACAGAAGGAAGTCTTTAATATAACCATTTCACTCTGCTAAGGGACCACCCCCATCCAAAATAAAGAAACAAACATAAAGGAACACTACACCCCAACCATCCCAATATGGGACAAAAGCTGATAACACCCACTAGGCCCTTCACAGGAAATGAGGAGATGCACAAAACCCTGTTCCCATGGAAACACAATGTCACCAGTCCTAGCTCCCCTGAGAGGCATAAGCCAGGAACACAGGAACGCTGGATGAATCAGCCACTGACGCCAGAGTCCCCAGAACCTTCCACAAATCAAACCTGCCAGTGCTGATGTGGGCGTCATTAGCATTGTTCCGTCAACAGCATATATACATGCGAACATGGTCCCCAAAATGGGACAACTATCACACAGTAATTCGTTGGCATATTAGACAGGCATTGTTTTGTTTTTGAAATTCTGTAAAGAATGTTTGAAAGACATAAAAGCAGTTAAATAAAAACAGCTTGGACTGTATGTAAATATGCTCCCCATGGATAAATTATTATCTTCATGCAATCAAGATTATTCAAACATGAGCATGTACATGTTGGCAGGGAATACCCAATAATTGTTCTGGCAATGCTACATAGGTGTAGTTTTGCTTCCACCACGCCTGGTTGGTCTTGCAATTTAAATGAAGACTCAGTTGTGATTCAACCGTGGGCAGATACCGGTGTTTTAAATTTGCTGTTTTGGGAGCTCCTGAACACCGAGAAATAAACTGGAAAGGCAGTACTTACTCAGACTCTGTCTGTCCAAATCCAGCCATTCTGGTGTATGATTAGGTCTATAGCCTGCCACCCCTAGAATTCACCAGTAGCTAGCCTGCCCAATCCTCCCAAAAGCTCCTTCATCTTTGATCTCATGCACCCCCAGCCCCACTAACCTCTACGGAATTACTATAAGGACACACAGTCTATCTGTCAGAGGAGGCTGTGTGATTGACAGGTTCACCGTCCTCCCAGGTAGCACTTAAGCAGTAAAGCACTATCTTTCCCTCGACCCACAATGCATGTTGAACATGCTAAAAAACCCACATGCACACCAACATACATTTTACTTAATGTCTCAGACTATGTCAGTCAATACCCCCAGTGTGACAGTCACGTTCCACCAAAGGTGCTTCTTGCCCCGACAGTAGTAAATTTTTATCATCACAAGCAACTTACAATATATTAATTGCCACACTGCATAAGCCTTGCAGGAAGTATTCTTTATATATTGGTCATGAGCGCTGTGAGCAGTTAATCACCCAGGTTGTCAGCAAGGCGATCAATGTAAACAAAGAAGGCAGGGTAAAGGGCTGGCAAGATTTATTTAGTTAATTAGCAGCACCAAAACGAGGCAATCCTCTTCAAGATACCGTCGTGCTGATAACCAGAAGCAGCATGACAGACTGTATGCAAAGTCCCAAGAAGCAGGCAATGTAGAAACTTGTCATCCGTCAGTCCATTTACACGTCTCCCGTCTCAAGTGCCCAGCAGGATGGCAGAGCAGTCCTGGAGACGGCAGCTTGCCCAGCTTGAGTCTTCCGACACGGATCTCCAGGAATCGCCTGCTCCAGTGTGATTTAACATAACATTAGCTGCATGGTGACATAAAGTGTGCAGTAACGACACAGATAATTAGATTGTTTTAATTCGGTAAAACATCAGCTGTGTCCTCAGCGGGTTGCTCTACAACAATGAGGAGATGAGAGGGCCTCAGGTTTGGAGGACAGAGGATGACCCTCCCTCAGATCCATATCTCAGTGGTCCATCTGCCTGGGAACATGTTTGTTCTTTGCTCACAGGTGTGTCACACACAAGGCAGATTAAAAAGCAGCTCCGGTAATTCGGCTTGCAGACAACAGAGGCTCTTTGTCAGCAGATGGGAACTCGGAGGAACACAACCTCTGCTAGTCTGCTGGCAAAGTAATGCAGACACAGAGGAGTGTTTATGTGTGCAGAACAAGAAGTTCAAAAACAAACTGCCACATTTTTGTGCCAATGCAGACTACTGATACAAGGGTGTCTATAAAAAAGATTCACACAGACCAATGATATAATGGCATCAACATATTTGCACAGACTACTGACACAGGGGTGTCTATACAGAAAATTCAGAGACCACTGATATAATGGCATCAACATAAAAAATTCACACAGATTAATTATACATGGGCGTCGATTTAGAACATTCAAACAGAACATTCACAGATTACTGACAAAATGCTTTATATTGATGCCATTATAGGACAAACTACTCATATAATGGCATAAATTTAGAGTATTGTAACCAGTGACATAACATCATCAGTACAGAACATAGAACATGTGCATGTATGTGTGGCTGTCGTACCAAGAGGCCTTATTATAAAGATCGAAATACTTAATAACACTCTGGATGTATGCCAGTTACATGGTGTATAATTGCACTCATTAGACACAATGATTTGTTTTAATGTGTTGCTCTGACAGCTGATAGCAGAGTGAGGCAAGGTGGACAACCTCTCATTCACCCTTGTCGTGCCTGGAAGAAACAAAAGGGACTAGCTGTCAGATTGTGCAAAGCAAGCGAAATACCATCATTAGCATTGCAGACAGCAATGCGCCCCTGCTCAGGCCACTGGCACAATGACCAGAACCAGGGCTACAGTCAGGACCGGGTCAATAATCAGAAACAGTTTCATGGTTGGCACAATGGACAGCATCGTGCTATGGAGAGAACTAGTGCGATGGTCAGTGTCAATACAATGAATAGCATCAGTAATATAATCAGAACCAGTGTCATGGTCAGCACTGATACAATTGACATAAACAGTACCATGGTCAGCACCAGTGCACTGTACAGAAACAGTACCATGGTCAGCACCAGTACACTGTACGGAAACAGTACCATGGTCAGCACCAGTACACTGTACGGAAACAGTACCATGGTCAGCACCAGTGCACTGTACAGAAACAGTACCATGGTCAGCACCAGTACACTGTACGGAAACAGTACCATGGTCAGCACCAGTACACTCTATAGAAACAGATCCAATGTCTGCACCATTTGCATTACAACCCATAACACTATTGTACACAGGACATAAAGAGTTTATTTTGCTATAACAGTCTGTACAAATTTATGTCTACATTTTCTGACTGAAAATGCACAGTAGTTTTAACTGTAGGAAACACATTTTGCCATGTCTTAGGTGAGCTGGAGCCTTTACAAATGCTGCCCTGTCAGTGTACGATACGTGTAAAAACACAGCGACCTTAGTACTACAAGTCAGCTGCTCCATTAGCTATGAAACCAAAAGTTTTGCTTCACTTGTGAAAGGTGGCTCCCAGCTCGACTCCGTGCGCTCACATTTCAAAATGTCACCGTGTTTTCAGCTGAAGGGCTGATGGCTTAAAATACCACAAAAGTAGCAGAATTCATTTAACACTATTGGTGTTTATATGGAGCCACATGGATCACTAATTTCCCAACAGTGTAGTCAGCCTTAAATTTCAGACAAGGTGCAGAAGCGACAAGCAGACACATTTATGCCCAAACAAGGTCCCCGGTATTTATAGTGCTGGACCAGATCTCTTTAGCTTTGTACCTAAAATCTCCTCTTTTGGTTGATATCCAGAGAATGTCTGTGACTCATATAAAGACTTTTTTCACGGTGGGGAAAAAACTAGTCTCCCATTAAAATTCATGTTTTCTCTCCAGGTTTTTCGGTAATCAGTTAATGGTTTTACTTAGAAGTGATACTTATGTAGGCTGCTCAGTTTCTGTGATCATGTTGAGTAAATGAATGGGTCGACAGTTCTGGCTTCTTAGAGCGAGTGTACCGGAGAAAACTCGTAATTTGGCATACAGAGTTGTAAAACAGAGGAGAGGGTTGTACAGCTGTACAAAGTGACAGAAATATATAAAAATATATATACCTGTACACCAAACCTTATATACTGGGAGGGACATCGCTCTATTTCCTCTGGTTCCTGTACCCTTCCCTGAAGAAATCTCATCACCCACCTCAGATTCTGACCATCTTACAAAAAGCAGAAATCAGAAAATGAGCAGTTTGACAGCAGTCAGTAATTTGTTACTATTTACTTAAGGTTTGGTTACTAAATAATAACAACAAGAACAACAATAATAATAACAAACAAGTATTTTATTATTGTAGCTGTTAGTGTTTGTTGAAATAAATACAATATAAAGGACCTTTCAAGCCTGTTTTGAAACACTGCAGCAGGTAAATACAGATTCCCTCTTCCTGTGTTTAGTTCCTGTCTAATGTGCCATGCCACAGTTTGACCTGGTGGTATGAGCGACGTGGAGTGCCAGAGGCAGGCTGCGATTGGCAGCCTTCTCTCTCTCTGTCTCTGTCTCTGTCTCTCTCTCTCTCTCTCTCTCTCTCTCTCTCTCTCTCACACCCTCATTAATGTTGACACTAATGCTAATTAATGGAGCACCGCCCCACTAAGATGCAACACAGCTGTTTTCAGCATTTTATTATTCCTCTGAGTGTCTTTTATCATTCCTGATTGAAATCACTCATTTTCAATTTTTTTCCCCCTGTTATGATTAATCTGAACTTTTAGACCTTTTTATTTGTGCGATGTTTCAAATTGCAAAAACATTTCCATGCAGTGGCTGTGGTTTTTGAAATCACAATAAACACTGAATTATAATAATTTATATGTTTACCAAGTACAAAGACCTTCATAGCACCAATGCTTTCTCATTTAGCTGGATGTAGAAATCTGAAAACTTAAAACAAAAGAAAGATGTTATCCAAGTAGCTGGATTAGCTCGTCACACTCTTTATTCTCTCATTTAAAAATTTAAAGAAGTGTGAGTTTCAGGGATTTTCACATTTTAGAGGATTTTGACCAGGAACTCTCCTTAATGCAATCTGAATGCCCACTTTTCATGTGACCCGATGACACCTTAACAAACATCCGCTTTTCAGCTGAAAAGGACTCCAAAACTGCCTTCAGCTGCAGGTGCACAGGTGCAAGTACAGGTGCAGGTGTGTGTAACAGGTTATAGTGGCAGGATGTGTATTTTGTTTTTATGTTTTTGGAACTCAGATTTTTTTCTGTCTTTCATATGAATGAATTGGGTCAGCTGATGGGATAGGAGGTTTGACCTTGGCATCCAATCATGTTGCACCTTGATACTACTCGTGTATGAAAAAGGAGGAAGTCGGATTTGCCGTGCACTCAGCCTAGCTGTCGGCTGTGAGTGGAGACAGGAGCTGGTGATCCGTGGTCCTTTATTGACAGTTGTGCTCTCTAAATGTTTCGATCAGTAAAAAGAGCTGATGTTAGTTGAAGTTAACCAGGTAAATACTTTTTCAGCTCCTGCCACCACCAATACTGCACATCAGTTCAAATTTTTTAAACTTTGTATGAAGTGCATTTTATCCTTGTATGTTGACAGGCTTGGGTCTGTAAATCAGACAATTGTGTGCTATTGCCACTAATATTAACTACTAATTAGGTGTGTGTGCATGGTTTATGATCAGTATTTATAAGTTTGCTGTGTTTTATAATTTAAGTGTGTGTTTTCTTGCGTTGGCGTCTGGTTTGGTATTGAGATAATTGGTTGTTTTTATTTTTAAATTGCGATGACAGTACGCTCAACTGCGAAGTCGCGCCCCGATTAATTGTATTCAGAATAAACAAAGTTGTATTTTACTTTTGCGTGCTTTATCACCATATCCAAGTTTTATCCCAAGTCAGTACAGAGCATATAGCTGGCGTGTAAATTTGTATTCTTTTCTTTTAGTGATCACTGGCAACTGTTCTATACACACAGACACACTGGTGTTGCAGGTAGAATGTACTTTGGATCACAACAACAATAATAGGATTAGCATTCACTGTTAGATCAGAAACATAATTTATAGATGAATACAAAAACAATTACCTTTGAAAACGGGATAAGGGTGAAAAGTGTATTAACTGCCACTTGATTACTGTGCTTGATTACACACCATAACCTATGCTGAAATATCTATTGCCAACACGCAAAATAAAAATGACCTTCACACAATACACTATACCTGTGTTGTAGAGACACACCAGGTGTCAGGATTTAATAAGCTCTGGAGGTATTAAACTTACAGAGGCTTACAAACACAACTCTCACATCAGCAGAAGACATGGTATTGTAATAAGCTACAATAAATCACTAATATTGTGCTACAATAAATCACTTAAAACTCAACAGTCAACACACTTATCAGTTACGTTGCATGGCAGATTCGGCAATGACGAAGATGGCGTTGAAGATCAATTGCAGCATAAGAATGACCCCCCCCAGGCCTGTAACGATATATGTGTGATGATGACGATGGCCCCCACCACATTATCTCTGAGGTAATGTGGGGAAATAAAAAAGGCTGTTCCTGTGGATGATTCCACAAACTAGATGATCAAGTGGGATTGACTCTTGGCCGGTTGTCACCGCTGCGCAGAGAGAAAAGAATAAGTTGTGTTTTTGCCTCCTGTGCACTGAAAGACGAGATCCCAATGCAGAAACACATCTAGGTGTGTCTGAGCCATGCATCTGAGTGGGGAGGTGCTGCTGGAACAGCGGAATTCCACGAACAGAAAGGTGTGCAGGTGGCTTCAGTTCATTCACTCCACTTGCACGCTCAATCCTGAATTCTCATGAGTTTAATTGGGCTCAGGTAGACACAGAGCCCTGACACCTATAAAGTTGTTCTGCCATACTTTTGCACTTGGACCCGCAACACCTCTACATTTTGACCCACGACACTTTAAGTCACCTATACCTATATCACATATATATAGAAGGGTTTGCCTACCCTCCTGTGGACAAAAGTACACTGATTAGTGTGCATTGAATTAAAGACATTTTTTTTTATCAAGAAGAACTCTTTTGATGTGCAGGACAACAGTCTGGAGCAGTTTGCTCGACAGCTGTCCAGTGCTACAACAGGAATCCAATCCAAATAACTCCTGACCAATGAAACACAGAAAACACTGCTGTCAATCAGGGCAGACATGTTGACATTAAAACTGCTGCTTATAGGACATACGTGCATGCACACACACGCACACACACACACACACACACACACAGACACACACACGCAGCAGCGCTGTCCACTCAGAACACAAATAACATCTATTAACTGTCCACTGCTATAACACTAGAGAAGGTGCTGAACCACACTTCCATCAGATGCATGCCTTCTCTTGCTCAGCTGACAGTCTGCAGGGTTCGGTGAGCATCAGTATGGTGTCAGTGCACCAAAAATCTATTCCTGGCCGTAGGTGTTATTCACCGCACCGCCATGACGTCACTGCACGAGAGGATACGGCGAAGATACTAAAATGGAAGGGCTCCCACGCAGCCTAGAGAAGAGGCATGAGCAACACTAGCATTTTAGGACTTCCAGGAAAGTGGGAGTGTGGGTAAGATCCCGGTCTGTAGGGAGGCTTGGGGCATGGGCCAGTTAGCTAGGGTGGGGGGGAATAGGGAGTACTCCTTGTAATGCTTGCTAAATAAAATGGGTCAGATTACATAGAGATGTAACAGCTGAGAGGCTTGAGCCCGTTTGACTGAAGTCAAAACTGGAAGGCCAGGAATTGTTATTCTGAATGAAACAGACTAGATGTAGCAGTGCTCCGCTGAGATACAGGGCTGTAATAAATGGATAGAAATCACCTCAGATGAGAAAGTAGCTTCAGTTAAGCAATAAAATCTAAAACTGAAACAATTTTGTAGCTGCTGCAGGTGTAATATACCCCGTTATATTTTTGTATATTCTGTGTCGTGAGCGGAAGCGAGTGGTGGGTGATGGGTGCTCCGACAAGAATAATGGAAACTCTCTTACACTGTTTGTACATGCAGGTAACTTTTGATGAGACCAGCAGGTGAGATAAGTATGATGCAAAAAAAAAAGTGTGATGCACAGTCAGTGAGATACAGACGTTCTCTGTCACTGTGGACGTCAGGTATCGCAAGGGTGAGTTTACGGGTTTTGCGCCTATTATAGCAATCTGACGGTCACGCATATTGGACTGGGGGCAGGGTTGTGATAAATGGATTCCATAAGACCCCCCTCTACTCCTGTAGCAAACACCTGGTGTGCTCGTCAGCCTCCATTATTAGGTCAATATTTTCCCGCTCTTTCTTCTCCAGTCATCATTCTGTTCACAGCCAGCGGTCCCTTTAATCTAATTACGCCGGCAGGAGCAATGACTTGTCACGAATCCCACCCTGCCTCCTCTAGGCCCTGCTGGCTGGACAGAAAAAGTCGCATGGATCAATGACCTGTGTCTTCTGTTGCTTTGGTGTGGCATGGCAGCCAGGTGACTTCTGAACAAGCCGTACCATTAAGCCATTGGTCTGTGCCATTCCTGCTGTCAACTTGATTGGCTGCTGTTCCAGGAGGGGCGTTGCCTTGGCGATCACTGTTCACCAGAACTGCGTCAATTGAAAGAAAAACTTCCATAAGAATAGTGTAGAAACGTTTAGCCGTCGAAGTTTCTTCAGTTATGAGAATTTGCTGAAAAAACAAGTGAAAAATCATCTACTGACAACTAGTCCAGTCTGTGTGTCCTGCTGGAGCCACAGCAACGATGTCAACAAAAGCTGGGCTGATTTTGACCTTATGAGGACCATTATCAGTACAGGCAGGATATGGTCCATCTTGTGGATCTTAACATTAGCATCACAAAGCTGAGCTACTAGTTTTAACAATGGCGACCCTACTGCACCACCACATAACTGGTGATGGGGGTGGGGGGGGATACAACCGCCTGTTTACTAAATTGAGTTTACTTTGACACCACCACAGTTATAAACACTGCCACGGTTATTGGTCAGAACTGAATTAGTAATGGATATTTTACATCACATCTATACACACATATAGTTGTTGTTCCCAGCATTACTGTGTTTAGTCTGATAGATGCTCAGAGACAGCAGGGTATAGCAAATAAGGATTCTTTTCTGTCTCACACACACACACACACACACACACACACACACACACACACACACACACAACATGAGCAGAACTGCTATGTATCCGAACAGGAAGGTGGTAGAATACTGAGTGTCTCAGCAAGAAAGCATACCAGGGCAGCTCATACTCAGGTCTGTCCCACAGGATTGTGGACATGCAGATTATTTCAAGTTTCAGGTCAACACTAATCCTCCCGCAGTATGGCACTTACTGTAACTGTTCATAGCAGCCCTGGTATAGGCTGTTTATTACTAACCACTGTGACTGTCCATAGGAGTGCTGGTATAGGCTATTCGCTATTTATGGTATATGTTATTTTTTACTAACTGTTGATTCTTGTTCTCCCATATCACCCATGGGTCCAGTGCCAGCATCACATGACCTTGTGTGAGCAGCGCTGCCTGTACCTGCGGCAGGTCAGAGCAGGTCGACTGCCCAGCATGCAACATCTGCAGGGCCGCTGCAGCTTCCAAAGCCCAAGACAAGCCGAGCACCCCAGTGTTTCACCTGCAAAACGTCCTTCGTTTGAAGGACAGCTATATGCACCCAAGCCCAGGCCGCTCAGCCTGGCTGTATCTGCAAAATCCTCCCTGCTACACAGGATTCGCTCCTGACAGGAGCGTTTCCAGACATGAATCAGACAGCGGCTACAGAGTCCTGGAAGAGCAGGTGCCCCAGGGGCAGGATGCTGAGCCACGGGAGGTCACTCCTCAGCAAATGAAGGGCTCCCCTCAATGACATTTCGCTTTCGGGAAAGTGACGGAATGCGCTCCCCCCGATTTAATTTCCCTTTATGACCTTTCATCGAGTTGTGACTGCGGTTCTTTGATGCTCTTTGAATGGGCTGTGATTGCACAGCCTGGTGACTTCTTACTGCACGGCTAATGAGAACGACAGCAGAGGCAGCAATCTGCATGGAAGTGTTCAGCCACTGCTGATAATCGGAGAAGCAGCAACAATCTAGAGAAGGGTGCTTAGGCGCACTCGCTAATGGGAACAATCTACGTGGAGGCAGTTAGCAGCTACAGCTAATGGGAATAGCAGCAGGAGCATCCACAGTGGTGCTTATTTTTCCTACGCTCATTAGGGCAGGCTCCGCCCATCGAAGCTCACATTTTATTTTTGGCTATTAAGGGTTGTTAGATGCACCATTTTAGTATTCCATTATGAAGACAAACTGAAGAAATTCATTCAAGCACTTGACATTAAAGGAGAAAAGCAGACCTTGTGGGACTTGAACCTGCAACCTTTCGGCTAGCCCAGACTCTTAATCGTGGTACACTGGACAGTTTGCCCATTTAATGCCAGGATGGAGGTGCGTTATTTTCTTTAACTGTTTTTGATTTGCAGTTTTTGGAGTTTCTACAGTCGGTTTATGTCTGAAAACTCAGTTACAGCAGCATAATAGGGAAGTCAGTTTATCTAAAAAAACAAATCAATGCACACCTTGTTTTTTTACCACTGACTCTGTTTTGCCCATGACTTCTGGTTGGATCCTGCCCACTGTGGATATAAAAATGAACAGCTCGGGATCTTTTAATCCTCTTCAGGTCCCCCTCTCATGAAGCGGGGGCAGATTTAATCCACGTCTAGAAACGGAAGCCAAACAGTGATGGTATCGCTCCCCCCCCCCAACCATACCCCCTACGTTGTCCGCTGAGTTTCATCCATCCCTGTCCTTGTGTAAAAAAGTCACATTCTCAGGGAGAAACACACACCCTTTGCCCATCTTTTTCATTCTCAAGCAGCTTTACATATGTACCTCCATCACAGCAAACACTTTAACAATGCAATAACACAGAACGTTAAGGACGTTTTAACTCAGCAATTCCATATGGTGTCCTTCAACTGTAATGTTTAAATGATTTTCTAACAATAAAAGAATATCTTAAAGTAGTGAATATCTTAAGATAGAATATCTTAAATATCTTATTCAGCAACATTAGTATGACAAATAAAGAAAACGAACTGGAATTTTAATAGGCTATACAGGCAAGTTGGTAGTGCTGTTGTTTCAAAACTCTAGGGTTGTCGGTTCAAATCTGATTTTTGGCCCTGTGTGTATGTGGTTTGCATATTCTCCTCATTTCTGCATGTGTTTTTCCTGGGTTCTCTAGTGTTCTCCCATAGCCCCAAAGACAGGTGGATTCGGACATCTAAATTGGCTTTAGCGTTTGTGTGCGTGCCCTGTGATGGGTTGGCGGCCTGTCCAGGGTGTACTCTGCCTCACTGACTGGGATAGGTTCCAGGCCACCCCGTAACCCTGCAAAGTGTACGCTGCTGGATGATGGATGGACGGACAAGGAAAAAGATACCAAAAAAATACCGCAAGGATGAATGTTGTAGATTTGTTTGACATTCCTAAAGTATGTTCCTCATTGTGTTTTACAGAGCCATGCTGAACACAACATGACACACATCAGAGGCAGTTACTCTGCCAATAAACATCTCAACATCTTGGAATACTGTCTAATATATCACTACTGTCAGACTGAATCCTCATCTAAAAGCTTCTGTCCTTGCCTCTTTTGTTTACAACCTGGAAGCTCAAGGGCGTTTTTTTTTCTCCTGGACAGATTCTGCATTTGTGAACAGCAGAGAATCTCTATTGACTTGCCACATTCGTGTTATGTCAAAGTTTTGTTGCCGTGGTTACCTGTGCCAGACAACTTTGCTTGTCTTGGCTTGTTTTTAAAACAGCGTGAGCAAAAACAGCTTTGGGAGAATATAACATTAAAAGAAGGATCATTTTGGCTGTTCTTTGTAAAATATTTACATGTTTGCTGAGCAATGTGAAAACACGTTTCTTGAGTTGATTTACATAAAATTATCCTTCCCACACCTAACATATTTGTATTTTCTTTATTTGTGGGGCCTCTCATGTCTTCTTAAGGCTCAGCACAGAGTGTGAGAAGAACTGTGTCGTTCATTTGGTAAACACTCCATTCCTCATACTTATGATTAAACAGTTAAGCACCTCACACAGTTTCTGCTGGCATATAAACTAAACAGTATTTTAATCGGGTGAAAAGTCTACAGGTTAAACAGCATATCCACAAAAGTACTGATTTGTTGACACAAAGGTATTGGTTTCGTGACACGGTGGTGCTGGTTTGTTGACACAGGGGTGCTTTTTTTTGGCACGCAGATACCGTTTTTTTTTTTTTTTTTTTTTACACAAAGGCACCGGTTTCTTTGCTGTTCCCTGGTTCCCCAGTGCTTCTAGCTCATTTGCGGGACCAGTTTGAAAGGGCTCGAGGTGCCGCGGCGGAGAGCGCCGCCGCCCCACACACACGGCTCTGCTGAAGTACGCGCCGCTCGCTTGTTTTTCCATCTCAGCGGCTCGACCGCCAGCGCTCTCTCTCCGGGAGACGCTGCGAGCTGCCCTGGGCGGCCTGCTTCTCAAACACCAACTCGCTGTTTGCATTTCTGCAGAGAAGCTGCACAGACGCCTCTCCTCCAAGGAGCGCTGTTTATTTACTCATACCGGCAACAAAAGGTGAGGCGGCTTTGCACATACACGCTGCCTGCTGGAAATGAAATTAAAAAAAATAAATAAAACAACGGGTCTATTTTTGCATAAAACCTTGACTGCCAATCATAGCTACATTTGAATTATCAAATGAATCATCAGATGCCTGACAAACAAATGCACTCTGTTTTCTTTAGCCTTTGTCAAGGGGCATTTAAAACACCTTTGAAAAGGTTCAGAAACAGCTCGCTCAGGGAAACGGTACCAGAACCCCTTGTGGGCGAAGGCAAAACAGCTCGATTCACTGACGGCTTATCCTGACACACTAGGGGTGAGGAAGAGGAGCCAGCTGCGGCCTCTTCCTCTGCTGCAAGCCGCCGTTTGTTCCGCTCCTCGGGCGCTCAAAACGCCTGTCAGCCTTAAGCAGAAGAGACGCTCTGATCTTGATTTCGCAGGTTTGGCTGCCGTGCCGCCCCTCACCGCGCTCCCCTCCCGTCTGGCTGAATCACACTCCCCGCTGTGCATCGCCTCCCGCGTGATTCTGGCTTCCAAGCCCCGTCCCTCTGTCGGTGCCACCTATGGAGGAGGTGACGTGGCGGGGTGGGGGGAAGGCAGAGCGACAAGGGCTGCATGTAAAAGATGGGGTAATAAAGACCAATATTTACACTGCGTGTGCTCAGTTACTTAGTACATATTGATAACTGGAGATTTATAGTTTTTTGTTTTAGACCAGGAGTTCAGTGTTTTTTTGTGAATTGGGTGAAGAGAAAAGATCCCATATCTCCGACTGTTTTTATATCCATAAAGGTAAATGCATAGGAGTAGAAAAGAAAACTACAGTCAAATAACAGTATCAAAATATTTAAAAAACAAAGTCCCCGGTACTGCTTATCAACCATGTCAGACTGAGGGGAGGGGGAGTGGAGCTAATTCCACTGGGTGCAAGCATGGGGAGGGCCCTATAACAGCTTTAAGGGGGGTGCTAAGGTGTCCCTGAAACAGTATGGGTGCACAGGGCTCAGAGTTTGATGCCACGTCCCTGAATCATACTGCTGACGCTTGTTGCCTACATTCACAACTGAAGGAAATGCTAAATTACATCCACAGGTTAGTGACAATATGGACATGCACATTATTCCCCCCATCCAAGTTTACAGACCCCCCTGAAACCTGGGTCAAGAGTCCCTGTTTTACATTAGTCCACCAAATAACAAATTAATTGGAAAGCACGTTCAAGGTGTTTGATGTGTTTTTAAATGCTTTTTTTGTTTTTTAATTTAACAAGCAAACAGCAAAAGAAAAATTACCCGGTCTTGGAATGAACACCTATTTGCAGAACGATTGCAAAGGTTCCTTGATGACTGTTAATGACCGAGGACAAGAGCGGCCAGTGTAGGAAATTCACCATTGATTCATGGGCAGAAATTTGCTGCTTCTGCGTTATTGAGACGAGGAGGGAGAATTCATCAGATCATTTATTCGGACTCCCGCTTGGGGGCTGTCAGGGAGGCTATTGCACGGTGATGTTAACGCCGATGCAGTAACCTGGGGCCAGGTCTGTGCCTCACTGTCCTGGTATTCCTAGTATGTAGAAAACGGAGCAAGAATGAGACGAGCATTACAACACGTCTCGGTCACGCCAACGGAGAAAAGCAACTGCTATTACATTACATCCAGATGATTTCACTTCATTACATTTAATGGCAGGGAAAATGACAGAAACTTGGTGCAAATGCATGTATATGAAATGTTTAAGAATGCCCCATTTTGGTCTGTTTTTCCTATTAAATATCCATATGAAGTTAACAGCACCTGCAGCTATTGGCAACCTGGAAAACTATTACTGGAGTAAATTAAACACGAAAATTGTCTTTTAAAGAAATGTAAAGAGAGATTATTCTTTCAAAAGGGGGAAAAAAAAGTTGTTTGGCAAGGAGGACCTGGTGACAGTGCAAGGGATCATGGGATTGCACATGATTTTGCTTCTATAAATATTCTGCTGGGATTAACATCAAACGCAGAGGCTCGTGATGCAGAGGAGTGCTGGCGAGATGCAGAGCCCCAGGGGCACGTCCCAAAACGTGGCACTAGCTGTTTCTTTGTGGGGTCGAGAGCAGAGGCGTGTCACCTGCCGATGCCCCCTGCTCCCAGAATTTAATCGCCTCTAAGTCCCATCTCCTTTCCCACCATGCTGCGTGGTCATCTGGCCTGAGAGACACTTTGACAGGCACTCTTTGAACACTCGCTGAAACTGCACTATTTCTCTGGCCTTTGGGAAAAGTGCCTGGTGTTTTCGGGGACTTGACAGGGACCACACGCTGCCCGTACCTTTTATGTTTAACAGCGGAACCTTGCTTCATCTGACCGTGGGTCTTGTGAAAGTAAAAGGATTTCATTTTGTGACATTCTACTCCCTGTGCTGAATCTGAAAGGAGCCACATTATGCCTGGTTTAATAATTAAACGGAAATATTTCATTTTTAATTACTCTTATACAAATCGCTTAATTGTTATTCATGCTTATACAATTTACAGCATCTTTTTTTTCAGAGCAAGAAACTAGGGATAATATTGTGACTACACTGAAACAGGTTGGGAAACCATGATTTTTAAGTTTAGAAAAATATCAGATCACAGGAAGAATGTCAACGAGGTTTAAAAGGCTTTTCCCAAGTGAATTGTATGCTGGTAATATTTGGTGTTGAAAGTCTTATTTACATTTGATGTTATATTGCAGCTGTCGAATGATTCTTGGATTACTGTAATTTCGTACTTACAAACAGAAGCACAGATATTTCACAAAGTGCTAATCAAAGTATGGTAGAAGAATTCAGTGAGTGACTTGCATTTAAGTCTGTTAAATGTTAATCCACTTTATTTCAGATTCAGAGTTCATATTCAATTTTAATACTAGTAAAACCGAATTTCATCGTATATATTTAAGGTGTTATAATGTGAAACAGAAAATTATGCCCTTAACTCATTTAACACTTTGGATGGATTTTAAAAACTCGTTTTCAAAAAGCACGAATCCCAAGAGCAGGTCACAGACCTCACTAATCAAACACAGAGAAAGAACTTTAACGTCAGCATGGCTGGGATCTTTAAACCAGTGCCACTGCATTCAGATTATTGGCACTTTTTTGACATTAAAGATGGAGACAATGCTTTCTCCCACGGTCTGTCTTGCCTTTCGGTGACAAGAGTAAATCACACATATGCCACTCTGTTTTGAGCTCTAAGGAGAAACTGTCAGGCGCATCCATATTGGAGTGCCATTTTTTTGGACATGGTGTCATTCGAGTAATGCGAGGACGTTCCCATGGCGACCCAGTGCCATTGACAGTAGTCTGTCCCAAGGTGTACACCAGGTAAGCTGCTCTCGTCAGCACTAAATGCTTCAGAGCTGCAAAGCCACACAATATGTCATCTTAACCTCGTCATTTGGGCTGCGTATACATGTAGAGAGGCTATTTGTGGATTTTGTCGAAGGTGGAAGTCTTCGTGGATTTATTTGGCATCATTTTGCTTTGTTAAAAACCAGTCATCATCTCTCTCTTCTCCATCCTTCTACTGGATGTCCCTCAGATTTTTCCTCATCAGGTACATTAAGGTAACCAAGGATTCATCAGTGGAGTTACTGCTGTGTAAAATGTGCAGTGTCACTTTGCCTCTCATGTTTAGGGAAAAGCATTGTCGTGTTCGGATCCCATCTGCTGAGTCACAGCGGAGGCTGATTAAAGACCCGTTAGGAGACGCCTGTAGTTAGAGCGGGGTTGCTGTGCCACACAGAGACTGGGCAAGACAGCGTGATAAATGGTGGGCAGTGGGCAGTGCCACTGCAGGGGCTGTGCTCACCGAGGCTTCGGAAAATCTCACACACACACACGTCAGCCTTATAGGGAGAATAGACAATGCTCCACACCTGGCTTTCTCAAAGGTTTTAAACTTCACCATGCATGATTTTGGCAAATTTAAATCACAACGCCGGCAAAACAATGGGCGAGCCTGTAGTCATTTCCTGACAGAAGATTGACACCCCTCACGCATCTGTGTCAGTATCTCTGCAAGCACAGCCACTGTGAGTGACATGTGCTCCCTCAGAGGGATGGGGTCCTCAGGAACTCAGCTAACAGCGTATAGTGGTATGACTCCTCCCTGCCGGGGGGCTCAGCGAGCAGCGAGCAGCCGGCCGCTTCCGCCTGACACGCCTGACAGCTGCGAGTGTCTGATAGCGACTTTGCCTCGTTTTTTCAGACTGCCTGCTCCTGCTCTAATTGGTCTTGTTCCACCCTTCCCCATTCAGTCAGAAGCCTCTGCTCAGAAGAACCCCCCCCCCCACACGCACACACTTCAGAGCCATACTGCTTCACTTTGATTTGTAAATATTACTTTAAAATTATTATGCACAATCACAGAAGGAGGAAAGACTTCACAATAAGATATATATTTGAAGACACTTGTCTGGCAGTATTTAAATAGCTGTCCCTCCTAGTTATAACTGTGATAACTCCACCCTCTGTGCAGAAGTCCCTCCTACACAGTCCCTAAAGGAGGACCATTGCAGTAAACCCTACTTTGACAGGATGGGCAACACCTGTTGTATTGTTCTCACCTCATGGTGTTTTGTTAAATTAATACCAGGCAAGTGTGCAGTCAAACTTTCCCAGGCTTCATTGCACCATGGTCATTGCCCCCCTGCCCTCAAACCACCTCCTCCCCACCACCCTCGTGTGCAGGCATGTCCATGTGCCACGCCCGGACCTCCTGAGGAGGCTGTGGTTCAACATTGTCGTCCTCCAGGCACTGCGACACCAAGGTGTCCCTAGCGATGACCTCACAGACCGCTGAAACAGGTGGTGCCATGAACATTTAAAATCCCGTTTAAGGAAAACAGCATCAAAACACATCGTGACGTGTGCATTATAAAAAAAAAACAATTAATTTTAATGTCTGCAACTTGACACATCAGTTTATGAATCTGTTCACAGTCATATCTATGTATATAAATAAAAGTACAGTAAGTGAATCTAATAAAAGAAGCATCAATGCAAACAGAGAAGGGGTAGGCAAGGCAGACGATAATGCAGCTGTGCTTTCATACATTGACACCTAATCTGTACAACCTTAAACAGAAAGCAAACAAGCGAACAGCGAATGTTTGAGTAACAGAATGCAAGCTTGACGCCTCCAGTTTGTTTAGCTGGAAATACAGTTGCCACAAACTGAGGTGATTAATAAAAGTACTGAAATTTTGATTGATTTAGCTTGCTGTGGAAATAAACATGCAAACTGAACCTTCCTGCGTAGAGCATCTTTTGAAAGGTGGAATAAAAAAAAATTCTGGCACACTGCCTTGGTTAGGGGGAGTTACAGAAGCTGATCCTGTAGACCCCGATAGGATTCACACTGTGGCCAAAGAGTGCTGTTTTCGTGGCATTGGTGCAGCTCTGTCATTTAGCTAATATGCTCTGATAGGACACTGATACACTGAGACTGCTACACGCTTAATCCGGTCCTTCCACAACAAAGCTTACAACATTAATTGGACTTATCTGGCGTGCTTTGGGGAGCAGTGCTTTGCCAACACTAATCTCATCAGAACAAAGAATGCAAACATCGCCTCTGGAGGCCAGAGAGATCCCTGGGGGGTTGAGGGTGCTTGGCTCATGAGGTTTCTTATCACCTTTCCCTGAGAATGCAGTCTTCGGGGAGGTTTCCGCAGATGGCTCTGGGCCGCAGGCTTTTGTGTACGCACCGAGCTGAGCTCACGAGTTCGCGCACAGACGTGCATGTGCCACACACTGCCTGCACATACTGAAGTTCGTTTCTGGTGTTGTCACGGTGAAGAGTCTGAAAAGCTTTGCATGAAGCAAAGCCTTGCTCTGGCCACCGTTAGTGAAGTGTTCTGGAGTCACAACCAGGGGGCGCCACGCTCAAACACAGACACATTGTTCCATGCCGCTGCATGGATTCATGCAGTCTTGTCTGACTGCCTTTAGCGTCTCATGCCCTTGCCCCATAATGCACTTCACCTATTTAATGTGGCATTGGAAGTTACATTATGCTTTTCCTGAGCATGACCATAATAATGCCATACTGAAATAAGCCAATCACATTTCTCTCACAAAAGGGTTTTGGGGTTTCCTTCCTATCCTGCTTCATTGTGCATTGTCATTAATTTATGCTTTAGATGATACAGGGAGAAGAGAAGCCCCTTTCAGTGATCAGACACTAAATATGACACATAAGTTCAGTCTTATTCAACATGTCTATGGCAGAGAGAGTTAGAGTTCTTGAGCTCCCCCCCTCCCACTATTGATTGGGTTAAAACTTATCCACATGGTACTGTGATGCATGGGTGACCTCATCTCTAACACCAGTCTTCACTCTCATTATTCAGAAGACTGGGAGATCACATGAGAGCCAGGTGCACCTGAGTTAAGCTCACACCCCCTTGCAGATGTTCTCTCTCTCTCTCTCTCTCTCTCTTTCTCTCTGTGTGTATGTGTCTCTCTGTCTTTGTCTCTTTCTCTCTGTCTGTCTCTGTCTTTGTCTCTCTCTCTCTCTGTCTGTCTGTCTGTCTGTCTGTCTCTGTCTCTCTCTCAGGCTCGGCCAATCCAGAGACACTTGGTGGGACACTCGATGCGTGTACATACCCCGCCTCAAGGGGAAGACGCCATTAAAGACAAGGGTGAAGGGCAGTAGCCCTGTCAAAAGCGCCGTCAAATAGCTCCCGGGTCCTTGGCATGTTCATATTTCATAATCTCCAATCCGGGAAGAGAGATTTTCTCCGTAAAGCACTGGGTAATAAAGCTGATCGTGTGAAGCGGTGACTGTGCTGTTTAATTCTCCCTGGGATCCTCATCTCCTCTCTCATTTCCTCACTGTGTCATGAACACAGCCACCGAAATAGGTACGGCCACAGCGGGATTTAAACACACACGCACGTGCTCACTGCGGCCTGACATAAACAGGTAATGAATTGCTATTGTGCTGTGAAGTTTGTACACCTGGCGACCTAAGGCAGTGCAGGCCAGAGCACATGATTCCATTCTGCGCAACAGCGACTCAAATATATCATGATGTCATCGAACACACATTCTTCAGTTGCGTGGTTGTTGCTTCCGGCTAAGTGTTTCTCTCTCAGCCCCTGTCAAATCCCACCCTTCACACACGCTGGTGTCCCATCCACAAAATTGACCCACAGTTCCCTTCGCTCTGGTGTGCGGAATACTAACAGCCCTCAAAGTTGTCTGAAATCTGACAGATCGGCAGCTTGCTAACCTGCCTGTAGGAGTCTGACCTCACAGGAGCTGTAGCCTGCGTGTTTTAATTTATTTACACTACTATTTAGTGCATGGTGAAAAACGTGTTCCCATAATAACATGTAAACGCCCTTCAACAATTATCATTTAGATGTTAGCAGGGCTGAAGTATAATTGCTGCTTCCACTTGAGACTTTACGTAGGGCACCTTACATAAGGTCTTGAGTTGCCTGAATGAAACATCTCAAGATGTAAGACATAAAGCAGCCTGTTAAGGATCGGGCACCTAGGAACTGAATGAAGTATGGGGGTGGTTCATTAATGAGCAAAGCTAGGGAGGGGGGTGAGTCTACATGTGGGGGGGCAAAGGCAGCTGCCTTAATGCCTGGAAAAGACTGAAGGTATTTTATCCTGCCAAGTAATTATCCACAAGATGAACTCGTTGCTGTAGACCGTTCCTCTAACCAATAACGTGTGGGATTCCTGCTTCTGCATTTGGAAAAGAAGTGATCTTAGGTTCTAGGTATTTGATAAATGCATTAAGATAGGAGGGGGCATTAGGAAAACTTTCAATTCAAATCTAATTTTGCGAGGCAAGGCAGCCACGTTCACACGTGAAACAAAATGTCTGCCGTCTCGTTATCGTTCTGTACCAGTTTTCAGCGAGCATGCAAAAACAATTTGGTGACAAAGATGACTGATGTCCAATCTATTTACTAATTAAGCTATGAAATATGTTATCATGATGCACATGCGGGTCTGAGTAATAATAAGGCCTGACAACAGCGAAGGAGGACAAGCGAATGCTCTTAATTAAGGTGGGCTAAGATGATGATGGCATTTCTTGTTAGAGAAGGATTAATGGCGTATGGGTCGCGGATGTAAATTTTGTTTAAGATTTTTTGGGGAAAAGTTATTTGTGACACAAAATCCTTATTAGTTTAATTAAAATCTAATGATGGAAATTATGCCTCTCTGTCTGCCAGAAATGAAATGACACATCTATCATTTAGATATGCAATGACTTTACATTTGTCACAGGCTGTAATATAATTAGGAAATTTCAGTCTAAAAGTAAATTAATGTGTCTCTCACAATGACAGATTCCGCCACTGGCAAGAAAACTTGCCACCAGCAACGGATCCATGTCCTCCCCACATCTCACACCACAAGAGTGTATGCCAACTGCACCCCCCCAAACACCACATACACACACCCCCATCTTCACAGTGCAATTTTCCTGCAATTTCCTGAACAGGTATGAGCTCTACCTTCCACAGGACCAAGAGCGAACGAAGCAGCCAAGATAGGATACTGTCCCTCTATGCCATTTTGTGGTGTGGAGCCAAAGTGTTATAGTTTTTACTGTGGGGTTGGAGGGGGGGGGGCACCTACAGTTATAAAAATACTTGATTTTTCCACAAGTGTAAAAATAAATGTGTGCAATTCATTGTGTCTTTGTATAATTTCTCCCTGAAACTCCACTGGGGAGAATCTTCAAATTAAATATCCATATCATAAGACAGACATTTCTTTATACATCCAATTTCCAAACCGCTTATCCTGTACTGGGTCACAAGGATATATATATATTTTTTTTACTTTTCAATGATATTTATGTATCCGGTTTGACATGGTTACCCAAATGCACCAAATGCACCGTTGAATAATCAATTTGTTTCTCTGATTGCGAGTCTTCCTGTTTATATCTTCAAAATAGTTTTCAATTATAGAACAAAATGAACTCCATTATCATTTTTGACAGGCATGTTAAAATGAAATTTCCAGTGCCTGCCGTTCACCTGCCATGTAAACAAAAGTGCCGGGAAGGCAAGCAAATTTTGAAGTTCATTTCCACTTAAATAATGTATATTGTTTCTGGAGTTTTTTTTTCCATTCCTATTGCTCTGATTCATGGTTGCCTATGGGTCCTAACCTCCCTCCTATTAGCAGTGTGCAGTTCTGATAGGCTGTGCCAACAGCCCTGCCTCTAGTGTGGGAGGAGCATAAAAGTATTTGTTGCAAAATAAGACCATGAGAATTAAATGCTTGTTTGTAAGTTGTTCCCAGTGTTCCATATCTACGGTGACACGTGTGCATATTCTGCGTTACTCGCCTTTTTAATTCCATTTATATCAAGTCATAAAGGTCACGGTTAAAAGCAAATAAGATAATGAAGAATTTTCACATGCAATATGTCTGTCAAGCTTAAAATGAAAACCTTTTTAGTCATTTCTCTTTTTTTCCCCACACAGAGATTATTTTCCGTACCTCAAAGTGTCTGGCGAGATAGGAAAACCTCATCTCATTCATCCCTGCGCACGACATGTTTGTTCTCCTTTTATTCCATAATCGATATTTTTCAGTTCCCCATAATTTCAGCTCTTTTCCAGCATATTTTGAAAGGCCTGTCGACACAGCTGAGACAATGCACGAAGTCCATCGGCCTCGTTTATGGTGAGTCTTCGTTACATTTTCGTGCCATATGGCTGCTCTATTGTGACTGCTTGCTGAGGCAAGACAGATGATGTGTCCATGTGAGAGAGACAGCAGTCTGGTCCAGGATAAAGAAGCTGTAGCCTTGGGGCTTTTATGTCGACTGTACTCTTCTCTCAGGGAGATGGGATGTTATTTCAGTAAAACACGGTGGGGGCCTTAGAGCTGGGGAAGCAAAGAGAATAACACTAGGCTTTGTGTGTGTGTGTGTGTGTGTGTGTGTGTGTGTGTGTGTGGAGAGAATGTTTCATTTATACAAGCCACAAAACATGTTTTCTTGCCTCAATTCAAAAGTCTGTCCTAACGCCCTGAAAAACTCAAATGAATTTATATACTTTAAGTGTCCTCGATCAAGATCAAGATGGTTCTACCAACATTTATCTGCTGAGTAAGTGATATGAGAAGGCACGGTGACCATCTCAGGTGACGGGCTCACATCAGACAGGCGTGTGTGTACCTTGTGCTGTGTACAGTACGCCCAGTTTATTCACCATGTATGCTGGAAATGGCCTATGAAGAAGGTGAATGGTTACATCTAGAAAAATGATGGAAGGAACCCAAGCCTGTGACTGAAAATAATGCAGTTTGCCACAATGATGACATGATTAAAGAGTGAAAACCAGACCCCATTCCCCCAACCACCCTCACCCTCCAGGAAGAACATAAAGGGTGTTTTCTTTTCTTCTTTCTGCTATCAGGCACAGTCTAGTGATAATTATTTCTGTGATGCAAACATTAATTCTTTGCATTTCTGGTTTTATTCAAATGCATTTTTATAGACATGAAAACTAGAGAAGACAAAAGGCGAAATGGGTGAATTTGGGACAAAGCACTGCAGGCACACGAAGACTGTGTCACCTGTCTCTGCATGCCACCTTTGACTATTGAGATCTTCTTAGGCGCAAATGTCAGTTAAAAACAACTCAGGTTGAAAGCCAAGCAGATTCAGGTGTAAACAGAAGTGCCCACAGAGCAGTGAAAAAAAAATCATTGTTCTTTATCATCATTTTTTAAAGCTAGGAAATGGAAGGAATATTTAAAATTCCTAACATCTGGATCCCACCCATTGGCCCAGCACTGGACCAATCACAGCAAATGGTGGGCGGTGCCACAGAGTGAGCAAATTGGAAAGAGCAAAATGTTCCAAGTTTCAGGACAGAGAGCCAGCTTCTAATGGAACACGAACAAAAATGAGCAAAAGACGTAGAGAAAGGAGAAAAGCAACAAAAAGACTAAATTATCTGTGCAGAACTGGCAGCTGATCAACAGCTCCATCTGAGTGCTGCGACAGCAGCAGCTTGTCACCATCATCATCATGCTCTTCTGCAGCTGATGGACAGACTGAGCCTCAGAGGGGTTCTGTCACAACGCAAAGCCGTGCTCCATCAAAGTGACAGAAACTTGCGTTCACTTCCTATCTGCTGACTTATTTAACCGAGAACCTCCGAGCTATGCACTTTTGCAAAGCCTGCGCTAGCTGACAATTACAGCGTCCAGCTCTTTAAAACCATGTGATGAGGAATCATTCTGGTTGATTGACTTGGAAGAAAAAAAGGGTTTTTATGGAGAAAATAATGAACAATTATTCCTTACGGAAACTAGTAGAAAATTCTCTGCGCAGCAGGGTAGCCATCACCAGGGGCAGAGGTCACACACGGGAAGATAAAAGCATTTTATTATTCCACTAGTAGAACAATTAAGAGCTTGGACAGACATTGTTTTGATTTTCTTGCAACTTTATGTTTAGGGTTCCGCATTGGCGCTTTGCACAAATGTCAAGTTGTGAGTTCAATACAAGCAGACAAAATATTCAGTCTTCAGTTCTTGCACTACCGTGTAAGTCCTTGAGGGATCTCATTTCTAATATTTGCCTCTATTTATATTTCTGCTACTTTGCCAGGATGCCAGCCGCAAAACCCATTGCTATTGCTGGTGCAGTTTTTCAGAGAACACGATTACAATTTGTGGTCGGTGAGGGAATTAAGACATTAACGTGCATGTTCCATTATACAATCAGGATATTAAATTCAAGTGACGTAAATGAAAAAGAATGTGTGACCTTACTGGTGTCTTATGTACAGCTGTAATACACACATGCTATCATGGAGGCCACATATAGAGACCGCTCTCCTGTTATGGATTATGCCTGCAACTACTCATTTCTGCACTGCTGGGTTAGTGTTGTACTGCTGTCCTGTTCTGTTCGGTGTTTTAAGATGTTGCATTCTTTTGTTAACTTGATTACTGAATAAATTTTAATATTATGACAATTTGCAGTCTGCTAAATTTCCCATTTCTTGCTTTTGCATATACAAGTTTTTTTATTTTTTTATTTTTTTGTTACTAAACACAACCCTATGAATACCAGCAATTGAGTCCACATTGTCTCCAGTAAGTGCACTGGCCCTTTCTCCTTCATGTTATGCTGGCTTTTCTCAGTGCCCGTAGTCTCACAGTTCCAAGGTTGCAGATTTGCACCACAAGCTTCCCTTGATACGTGGATGGCTCAATACATGAGAGTTTTCTTCTAGACCAGCATCTTGTTTATTCTATACTATATTCCTTAGTTAACACACACTGGTTCACCAAGCCCCGAAAGGGACAAGAGGTTTGTGATCATTTATGTACAAGCAAATGGACGCCCTCCCAGAACATACACGTCCTGCTTTTTACCATATTTTTTATATTGTCTAAAAATAGCATAGAAAAAGCTCCTGATCGGAGTGTACTGTTGCGTAGATCTCCAGTCAAATCAATAAGAGCTAACAAGTGAAGGAAGGGAGGTGATTACAGACCGCCCACTGAGCTAACAAAGGCAGCACCATGTTTGTTTCTTTTTCAAAATTATAGAAACTAAAGGGCCACACGCACGTGCATGTACGTGTTAGGAGAGAACATAAATCGTTACCATTGGTGATTACGTTATTATGGGGTTTACTCTGGGTACAGCTCTCACACAGGCTGTTATATTTTATTGACCCTGCATTTCAGCTTCCTTTTCTGTGCTGCCTTCTTCAGCAAAGTTTAAGAAGAAATATGTTAGTGGTGCAGCAACCCAGCCACTAAGGTGCCGGTTCCAAGCCCGGATAAATGGGGAGGGCTGTGTCAGGAAGGGCATCCGGCGTAAAACCTGTGCCAAATCAAATATACGGATCACAAAACAAGTTTTCCATACTGGCCCGAGTTACCGAAAATCACCACAGGGCTGGACTGCAGTTCCCTGTCGGCCATGTTCACTGTTCACTGCCTGCTACGTAAGGGAAACTACATGAGGAGGTTAATGGAAGGCGACAGAGGAAGCTGCAGAGAACAGGTTGGCATGGAGAAGGATGATCTGCTGTGGTGCCCCCTAGAGGGATCAGCCAAAAAAAGATGTTAGTAGTGCAGCATGTTCTTGGTTCCTTCTTTGCTCTTTGAATCTCTGCTTAGTCCTTCACCAGCCCCTTCTTCTCCTTGGGCTAGCAGGTCAACCTGCTTCATGTTCACCTCTTACCTGGACTGCGTGGATGATGCATATAACATAGACTAAACATCAGCTTGTTGTGACATGGGTTGAAGTGATGTCACGTACCATTACGTTAACGTCTTACCATTGTTTATTACTGCCAGAAATCAAACTACCCATTTTTTTGCTAAGTTTTGTTAGTGCTAACAAGATTGTTACAGATGTCCTCCCACTTTGACTTCTCCACAGCTGTGGCATCCACAGACCCCCTCCTGAAGGGCACAGAAGGAAAACATCTGCATCTCAGTCTCACCCTAAGATCACACAGAGTTTCCAAGCAAAGTACACGTTGCGACTCGGAGCGGTACTGGGACACCAGGAGCCTTACAACATTGCCAATGAACTTTGTATTGCCTCTGAAGACTCACACATGCTACACTTCACTCTGTCTACCTACCAGTCTGCCTAAGGTTTCTGTAAGCATACTTCTGTTAAATGCCCAGCAGGTAGACTGACCAGCATTTGGAAGAATATTTATTAAAACATCTCATTCCTTTACAAGTCCAAAAGGCCGCATGAATTAACAGCATCCATCCTTCAAAGTTAAAAGAATTTGGGTTATGTAAAGGGTATCGATGTCTTCACAAAATTCTTAGTCTTCATTCCAGCCCGCAGATTACTGAGATGCATGAATTTGCATCTCCTCTCAAAGCCGACTCGGTGAGCCGAACAGGGATTTTATCATCAGAGTGAATTCTGAAGCTGGCCTCACCTGAGGCCCTCGCACGCTTGCCTTTGAAAGCCGCGTGCAAAGTGTGCGGAGCTCCGATAGGCTGATTTGACACGCAGAACAGTGCCACGAATTTGTTCCTGCAAACCCACAGTGATTTGACACTCTGTAGGGGTGGGGGGCTCTGGTAAGGAGAAACGTGACCACACTCTGAGTTGCTCTGGATGGGCACAGGGCTCCGTTTGAAATTATGGACCACACTAATCCATGGCAATCTGGCTACGCCATAAACCAAATGTGCCTTAATCCAACCATTTAGAAGCAAGGTGTTATATTCTGTTATGTTCAGCCGTATGACAAGCCACTGCACATTTTTTGGTTTTCAATAGCAAACGTCAAAGGACGTGCCTGCTGGTTCTGCTAATGAGTTAATCAATGACTTGCAGTAACAGCAAAAAAGGTGTCACTAATACAAACGTTTCGCATGAATTTCAAGGAAAAACAAAGTCAACAATATTTAACATATTGCACACGGTAGGGTGAAACCCCGCACCCCATATGTGGTGTCCAATGTGCATGCAAGAAGTACACGTTACTTTCATTAGGACTGCATCACACCCTGTTCTCTCAGCAAGCGCTGGCTTTACAGGCGATGCAACATCTGTTCTCTGCATAATGATGCCATGCAGGGACTTAAGCTGCAGAGGCTGTAACTTCACAACGTGGGCGAAAAGTGCCTCAGCGGGGGTAAACAGCAGTGCCCAGACAAGGTTGAGGCTTGTCCATCACAAGCCTTTTGCACACGAGGAGAAATTCTATACTGAGGAAAAAGAGGTTTCAGAAAAAGGATTGTTGCTTCCACTTCAACATTATTACAATCTTTGACTTGATCACATCAGTTTTACCTATTTATATATCTGATATTTTTTACTAGGTCCATTCAGGGCAGGTATTACGGATCAAGGAGTACTGAAAAACCCTCTTGGATGTTGTGCAATTTTCTGCCCAGCTCTAGCTTCAATGCTAATCTGTGAGACCCACCACCAATGATTCCCACACTGCCATTGAGTCACTGAGCCCCGCCTTGTTCTTCCCCGCTTCAAATCAAGCTCCCAGGCAAGTGCCACCTCTGCTGTGTGTCTTTACTGTGAACGTCAGCAAGCAGAGGTAACAGTGAGGTAAGGAGCGCACGCGGGGTGGTCCATAAAGACGGTGTTTCTGAAGGAACACGAATGTGCATCATCTTGTTCTCACAGATGTACTAGAGGAGGACTGGTGAGACAACCCAAGCTGGTTTGGAGATGACTGATGGCAGAACATCTGCCAAAAATGAAGATTAAACCCCTGTAATTTGTTACTGGCTGCAAGGTCTGCAGAGATTAGCCCGGAACTACATTGCTTAGTTAGGACTGTAGTGTCCTTATAAAAGAACTGATTATGTTGAGTTGCGTGAGCACCTCCTACAGGTAAAGTGAAGACGTGCGGAGTGCCGTTTAACCACATTTCTAAGGTTTTAGAAATACTTTTCATTTGTGACAACAATCATTTTATACCACAAAGCCCTATATAGCCCGTGTCCCTCAGAATTCATTAAAGTATTTTCTTTTAATTACATTATGTATAACATATGGGTTTTTTTTGGGGGGGGGGGGGGCGGTGATAAGATGTAATTTGAAATAATATTAAAAGGGAAAAGGTAATCTGTTTTAAAAAGTCACTTCAAAACTTGTTACCGTTTCCCTCATCTGTTATCGACACGTGCCGGACCAGATAAAGACGCTGCTCTGCAGAAGAAATTTAATACGACCCTTGGGGAAAGCCTTGCAGGGGCGTATTACAACGCACCCACCTCTATGCAAGGGGGGTTCAAATTTACGCTTTGCATACCCCCTCGTCTTTTCATTACGACGGCATCCTCAGCCGTATCGGCTTGTCAGCTTCTTCCCAAAGGAGTCGTCGGTCATTTTAATTTTAGTTCTTCATCTTTCCTAACGACGAAAAAGAAGCAGAGCATCGCCGATCGCTCTTTTGAGGCGATAGTGGCTCTCAGAGCGCCCGTACGCGCAGCGTTGCCATCTCCGGCGAATTTGCAGTGACTGTCTCGATTTAACCTTCCGTCTCTCGGCATCAGGCAAACCAGATAAACGTCTGTAGTATCAGGCGCATGATCCTTCAAGAGTAAGGTTTTTAATAATGTTGGTCGCTGCTCCTGATTTTACTGGGAACACGTGTATGTGATTAGGTTGACACTAGGCTGTGCTTAAATTGACTAAACTTCTTCGTGCTGTCTTTAGTATTGCACTTCTAGTTAACTCCAATTAGAATACTTTCTACAACAACATACATATGCTTTACTGATGTATAGCATAAAAACACCTGGCAGAATTTTAAAAATCATCCTTCCAATTAGTTAATACTAGATCCTCTTATGCCCAGACGTAACATTATCTAAAAAGCCAGTTTGACCGGGTCTAAATTATAGCCTTGTTGTTGGCAGTGCTTTTATATTGTAATAAAACAGATCAACTAGATCTGCGTGGCAGAGCACACGTTTATTGGGCGATCTGCGCAAGTATAAAGTAGCATGAGAAAGGGGAATCCGAGTAAACAGGCAAGAGGTCCTGTAGCCGAGGTGATGCGTACGATACGTAGACTGGGGCCGGAGACAACACGAGAGAAGGTTAGTAAACCAGAGCTATGAAGACACGTAGCGGGTTGAAGCCACATGACACAATGTAAAACCTCGCAGAGAAACAGTGGTTCGCCATGCATATTTAAACTTAGTGTCTTGATTGTGCATGTTTGGTGGATGATAACGGGGTGATATGCATATGCGGGAGTGTTTGCTTGTTAAAACACAAGACCACGTGTCGCTGTTGTCAGCTGTTTATCACTAGACTAGGCAGGGACTAGCTACTTGGCTCTGGATTGCATGCTTCAGCAATGACTTTATTAGTGGTTCAGAAGAATGAAATGGGTGACTCCCTTAAGGCTAACAGAACGTTAGCAAGGCTTAGAAAATCAATGTTAGCAGACGAGATTAACTCACTGGCTAATTTCATGTAGGAAGACCTACAAAAAAGACATCTGAATTAACTAATGGCCCATGGGATTATGTCAGGCTTGCCCCGTCCACTTGCACAGAATGCAGAATAATTTAATCTTGCAGATGTAATTTTACGGTTTGAACCGGCTGCGCTGATGCTCCATCCAGCTTTCCGCTATACTCGGTATCCGCGCTCGGCAGTCCGCTCTTGCGAAGGTGGCCTCCAGGAGAGCAGCGCCGTCCGCTTGAGTTTGAGATGAAAAAGGAGACGCCCCCATCCCCCCCCCGGGAAGCCTGGGAAACGCGAGCTCAGCTGTCATGAGAAGGCAAGTCAGATACTCTAATACGCTTGGGGTGGGTCGATCGTCTGTCCGTGCTTTGAGTGGTGTCCTTTTGTTGGTTCCTGCCGCTATTTGATAAACCCTTCCGTGCTTGCTTAGGAGAACGGAGGTCTTAATCTGAATACGTGTGTGTGCCGTTTACCCGTCAGAGCGGGCTCGGGAGCCACTGACAAGCGGCCCCTTATGCCGTCAATGTCATTTCCTTATAACGCAGCTCTCCCCATGCACATCCAGATCAATTTAGTTAAATGAAATTACACCATATCCCAAGTCAAATAATATTACAGAGGGTTTTTTAGGTTTGAGAAGGACAAAATAAAATGAAAAAGATTAGGCTAAAGATTATATAAAATGCAAGTAAATTAAACATATTTTTTAAAAAAAAAAAAGAAAGGTATGGCTTCTAAAGAAAATCTGAGCTATGTCAACGAACTCCAGCTTTTTCATTGACCAACCCCCCACCCCATCCCAGAGAATGTGACTGGACTCTCCAAAGAGGAAGACAGAAGGGAGCTGAGGGGTATAGATGATGGGGGGGCTGTGAGTTCTCCCCCTATTATTCAGACTCTCTGGGCAGACTCATTTTGACCGTGTGTAACAGACTTGGAAGGGCTCCACCGCACCTCACTCCACAGGCGCTCGAAGGCCTGCGATTCGCCTCGGCCCCGGGACGTCACCGTCCGCTCTCTGTGCAGGCTGTTAAATATTCATCCTTTAGCCGAAGGACTGCGGTTCACAGCGCTCGCATCTGTAGCACGCTGCCGCTCTGGCGCTGTGATTCAGCAAAGCCTTTTCTTTTTATATGCCACATTACAATCGCCTTACTTCGTGCCAAAATCATTTAAAGCCAAAGAAAATGGAACACGAGAGCAAAACGCGATTAGACTTGAAGTGAAACAAACCGGACAGGCATTGAAGTCTTCAGAGGCGCCGGAATTCGATACTAATGCCGCTGTGCGCTGGAAGTTGGCTTGCTCAGTTAGGGTTCATGGCGTCAATCAAGGTAGCCACATTATAAAAAGGCATTTTACGCATTTAAGAAGTACACCGTCCAGGACGATCGGACAGAAAGTTAGCGGCATGTTAAATGCATGGATTGAGAGTATGACAGTACCCGCACGTATTGCAAGACCAGCTCCAAACGTCAACTCAAAAATAAAAACAGAAAAAACAGCTTTTAGGGCAGCGACTGAGTGTCACTCTCAATAGGAGCACACGTGACGGTCTGCAGTTCTGCCGTCATTCCAGACAGTGAAATGACATCTGCAGACATGGATTTTCGTGCAGAGCCACGGTGAGTGCCGTTAGTCGCTTTGAAAGGCACCTTTTATGGGCGAGCTGGAGCCAGGTGAGGTCATGATTGGGTTTTCATGGAAGCGCTAAGCCGGGAATTGCAGGCCGCAAAGAGAGCGAGCGCCAGTATTGACGGCAGAATCTATCCTATTGTGTGAAATGGGGTGAGCATTGATTGAGGCGACTTTTGCGGAGGAAGGACGTGAAAGAAATACAAAGGTGAAATAACTCAAGGTGACCACAACCTTGTGACAATTCAGTTTCGGAATTGAAATTGGCATTTCATTCAGGAGCCTTCAGATGGATTTGTCGCCGGGTACATGAAAAGCCGGCCTTAATTCTGGTCAATTGTCGGGGGGCGCGGTGAAAATGTAGATGCAGGTGTCAAAGCAGTCTCAAGACTGACAGGGTGCAGCGGGCAGACCAAGCGGGCGGTCTTGCTGCGTGTCCAGGCGTTTTGGGTTTGACTTGATAACGTGACTAGAGATTAGTCCATCATGATCAAGTGGCAATGTGTCATGTCTATAAACTGTACTGGGGTAGAATGGAAGCAGGTGATGGAAAAATCAGTGGCAAATTCTGAACAAAACTCTGCTGACATTAGCATGAAGTGTGAGCATGCAGGAATAAAGACTTGTTATTCAAGGATTTTTCCTACTTCTCTCATCCTTGTCTCCAGTCTCACACGATTCTGGTGATTGGACCTGAATAGTTTCAAAATGTAAGCGGAACATTGATGTTAAAAACCAAAAAATATATATATATAGGAAAGAAAATCATGGGCAACACGGATGGTTTCATTTCACGGTCGTTTTATTTTTTGACATAAATCCCCTTATCTTTTGTGGTTCGAGGCTGGCCCCTGGTTTCAGCAACACAGTCGAGGAGCGTTTTTTAAAGCTTCTCCTTGCAATGCTGGAGAATGTCGTGGTGTAGATATAATGTTACCGAAACAGCTCACGGAGCTACAGACTGGGCCCACGACGGGAGGAAGCTCACCTCAAGGCAACCTGGGCTGCTCGCGCAGCAAAGTTCAGAATCTTTATCACAGAGCCAAAATGAAAAACGCATCAAACATGAAGGAAATTAAAGACAAGCAGATTTAAAGGGAGTGCATTTGTGGTTTTTGCGTGCATGTTTTAAGTCATCCTTGAAGCCATAAGCAGTGTTTTACAAGCTGTGAACAAGTTAAGTAACAAATGTGCAGTTCTTCACCATTTACAGCCCTTAGAATTTCAAGCCTCTAGAAACAAGATTTACATGTGAGAATCACCATCTGTCAACATGTAAGTGCACGCACAAACACAAGATTTTCCTGGAGCGGCACACACAGGCCCCCACACACACACACGCCCGTCCCTGCATCTGTCTACATTCTGCTTTTGTCCAGCGCCGCATCAGAAAACCACTTCCCTTGGCCGCATCGATTGCGCCCTATTCCAACGCTGCATCTCCGTGCGAGTGCTGGCGAGCTTTGAAGCACACACGTTTCAAGTACATAAAAGTGGGAGGTTTACGGCGCCCAAAGGCACACGACCAGACCATTGTGCTGCTTCCAGAACAAAAGAGCAGTTGTCAGCTCTCCACACGGACAGAGAATGTCTCTCAGCCTCACCGTGTTTGGTCTCTTATCCCTGTGGTCCTTGTGAGACAATTACGCAAAATAATGGGCTGTGCAGCAGCTGAAAGCCCAACCCCAGGACCACGCTTCCTACAATTAGATCTTACCAAGCTATTTTGTCTAAATGTGCACCACTCCACTGGCTCATCCTCCGACAACCATCAAAAGGCAATCTTAAAAAAACAGTAATCCCCATGCAGGTCGAGGGCCTTGGAGCCAAAAACACTTCTGTGATACCGTTTACCCAAGCGAGGGACAGGATAACGGCGTCTCGTCTGAGCGAGACGCAGACATAACAGATAGCTCAATAAAACTGTGTTTACTGCATTTCCAAAGCCATCACAGGGGCGGGCTACGCCGGATCAGAGAAGGTGAATGTCAGTAGTCTCTGTCTACTGTATTTATGTTAGCATAGATTTTTTTTTTTTTTGGTTGTTGTTTCCTTTGTATGCATTTTTGCTTTTGCATCTGACAATTAAAAATAAAAACACTGGTTTATTTTAGGGTTGCAAAAATGCTGCTAGCCAGTCAAAACTTCATACAGTGGAAAGTCAAGATTTGGGATTTTCAAGAACACAGTCTATTCTGTTACTGTAAACCATACTAAACAAGCAGCTTTTGTGACTGGAGTGAATTGCAGGTTGATGGACCTCCTTAGAGCAGCATATTGGCCCAGTTTCACATGCCACTTTTCTTTAATGGTTTCTAGAAACCATGGCTTCTAGCTGGTACTGTCGCCTTCTCAGGCTTGGTCCGCAGCTCACTCCGTGCAAACTGTTTTCCAGCACCAGATGGTGCCGTCCCTCGTACAACTCGTGGTGCCCCTCCTCTGGGAGGCGCTGACGTCAGAGCGAGAAGGTCCAGTAACAAGCAGGCCATTGGAGGCGTGTTGTCACCGCAGTGCTCAGGGGTTCCAGGAGGCTCTCTGAGAACACTGCAGTCCCCTGACCCTCATCATGTGTTCAGGTAGTGGCTCAACATCATCATCCCTCTGGTAGCCTTTGATCTTTATGCTGAAAATTGCTGAACATCGTGCTAGAGAGTGGCACTAGTTACATGCTACAAGCTGACTGCAAGCAGTCCTTATAATTACCATTACATTAACACATAATGTTAGTATAAGACATATAGCTTTTAGGGATGTGAATATCTTCAGTTTGCATTTTCGAAAAAACTGAGTCAACACCTGTTTGCTAAAGTCGGGAAATTTGAGCATAGTTACCTAACAAAACAAGCCTTTTTTTTCCTTTGCGTTTTTCATTATGAAAATAACTTTAAGGTCGTCAGGTGTGCACAAGCAGAAAACCTGACACTCTCAGAACCTGCTGTGATTAGGCTGTAACTGCCAATCATTTTTGTATAGTTGCATACACATCTGATGGCTGAGACTGAGAATCTGCCTCCCAGCATCAGAATTTGCCGACAAGAAGTTTTACACGCCGGACATTGATCCATGAATCGCCGCAAGTCTGATCAGGCTTTGCGTAATTATCTTTCCTTTCTGTACACTGAATGCATTATTAAAACCGGAATGCAGAATGAGGTGGTCTTACAAACCAGTCTAATGACCTTCCAATTTGACTGGTTTGAAGGGGAATTCATTTAATAAAGATTAAAAGATCCTTCTGTGAGTGCCTTCTCTGCGTTTGTCCTCACTAATATGCCACAAATTTCTCGATGTTTGGAGGTGAATTATTCGCGTAAATCATTTTCGGGCTCTGTGGAGAAGGGGGCGCTGGCAATGGGGTAATTAAGGCATCTCCAGCGGGCGCCGTTTCGCTGAGTGCGTCGCCCAGGCGCAGCAGGGCCGCCCGCCTCCATCTGTTCTCGGCGCTGTGCAGCCGATGCCAACCTGCAGATGCATGCTGCAATCGTTAGTCGCCGCGGCTGCGTTCCGATCGTCAAAGCACCGGTGAGCTTTTTGACTTGGCGAGCAGAACCACAGTGCTCAGGCGCGCGCGTGTGCACGCACACACACGCGGTGTGTTCACTAGGTGTTTTTTTTTTAAACAGCGACTGGCCCCTGAAGTGTGGTAAACACTCTATGTGCATGCATGCAGAACATAGGTTGACATGATGACATTTTTGTAGCCAGCATGTGGCGTTTTTGTAGCCGGCGCTCACTACAGGGCATTGTACTTGGCTACGTTGTGACGGTCTCTCAAAGGATCATGGGAACAGGAAAGGCTCAGTATTTTCAGGGCCGAATGAAGGCCTGGCACAGATTTAGGAGTAATTTATTTTCTCTCACTGAAAAACAGACACAGCAGAGAGAAGAACGGGCAAACTGTCCAGTTACACCAGCAACACAGACGCCACTCTCGAATGCATGCCCAAACTGGATGTGGTTGCCTGGTACCAGTTGAGAAATTGGCCAACTCAGGGTCAAAATGCCTGGAGCCACAGCCTGGGGAGCGTGCGTGCGTGTGTGTGCGTGCGTGAGTGTCTGCGTGCGTGTGTGTGCGCCTGTATATGTGCGCGTCTTTGTGCATGTGTGTGTGCGTGCGCGTCTGTGTTGCATTTAACATAAAAAGCTTCCTATAAATGATTTTATCTTGTACAAGTGATACATCTTTAAAACATGAGGGAACTACACTAATAATAGTACATCCATAAACAGGACCATAGCATTTGATCAATTAGTAATGACATCCGGCTGACAGTGCGGGACGACTTAATAGCTGAGTAATAAATAAATAAATAAATAAAACTGATAAAGACGAGAACCGCAGGAAGAGGTTTATCTGGTCATTAAGAAGGAGATCTGTTACAGAAAGAATTGGTGACTTCAGTCACAGGATTAAAACAGCAGATTAGACACGGAATTAATTAGAATTCAACATCCACAGCTTTGACTGTGGAGAATACAAAAAGGAGAATTGGCAAAAGAAAAGGACACGCATGCTCTGGAGGGAAGCAAATTCCAGTCACCTTTGAGATGAGAGAAAAAGCATCCGTCACTTTTTAGTGCTTTTCCCCGAGGTTCTTCTCTCGGTGGACTGAGAGAAAAACGAATGGGCTTTGGGACACGGCGATCCAGCAGACGGGACGGCTCCTCGATCCCGGGACACGCTCGGCAGGGAGTGGTTTTCATCGGCAAATGTTTAACCATCTGTTAAAGAGCATCGCAAAAGTTCTCCTCTGCTCTCTGGGCAAAACAAAAGTTAACGTCACTTAAAAGCATCGTTGGTGCAGAATGGAAATTACAGCCACACAGAAGTCTCGTCCGGAAGATAATTCACGGGGATTCTATTCTGGCTCTGAAGCGAGAAGATCTCAAGCAGATCAAGCAACCTTCTGAACACAAACATGGCCCCATCTGTTGACTGCACACAATAAATCCTATTCAAATGCCCATTTCAGGCTGAGAACAAAGGCTGCGATTGACAAACGTATTCGGATTCAAGTAGTGACAGCGAGCTTCTGTACAAGGCCCCAAGTTAGGAATTTGGGTCTTAATTGTAGGGCAATTTAAGCGGTGGGTGACAGTGTTTAAAAATCCGTTCTTTGGTACAAAAGAATAGCACATTACATAATGACTGGACCACAAACAGCCACTTTACGTGCATCAGACATTTACAGTTGGGCACCCCACATTCCATTGGACCTGTGAACAGAGCCCTCACCAAAAATCACGGAATGCCGCTGGGCAATTCCATGCCCAAAGTGCCAGGAAATCCAAGTTCTGGGAACCTGAGTCTGCCAAGTGACTGCGTGGTTGTAATTACATTTTAATTTAAATTCAGCAATTTTTTTGAAATGACAAATAGCCCAGCAGTTTTCTCTTGCTTCTGTGAAATTCCGAATTTAATCATAGATGATTTCTCCTTGTCTTTGGACACAGAGTTACGCCTGCTGTCTGATCAGGAATAGTCTTCTGTCTGGACGAAGTCACGCTGCGATTGGCGCCGTCTTCTCTGTTTGACTAACACAGACAAATGCCCATTTACGGTCAATCATATTTGATCATCAGCCCTTAGTTTGAAAATTCAGAGTGGCAGTGATAAAATATTAAAATGCCTAAACACAAGTCCTATTTAGAATGAACAGCAAGACAAATAAAGTTCTTTATATGCAGATGTATTCATATTTAGATGAACAGCTATTTCAGACTTGTCTTGATATGCATTATGAACAAGGGAAAATTCCACCTTCATTTGAAGTGACACTGTACAACATTACTAATTTTTTTACGTTTTGGATTTTTGACTTCAGAAAATGCAAACTATGGCTGTCCACCAAGTACTGTACCTTAACAAACTTGTACATGCATGCACGCGCACACATACACATAAACACAGTCATGGTTGTCTAAGCCAGCTATTGCAGTAAAGCTGTCGAAGTCTTACAAGGGCACGTCTTTCAACTTGCAGGTAAAGGACTAATTACAGTGGGAATATAAAATGTAAAATATAGCATGGTTCTTAAAAACAAGCAGCAATAATTCATCAAACTCAAACGTTGAAAGAATTTGTCCCCATTTGCTAGTTGTGTTGCTGAGTCTCATCCAAATCTTCAGTTTTAATTGGATGCTAATGCAAGACATCCATAGAACGTCTCATTTCGGCACCATCAAGGGCTTGTGTGTGCCCGAGTTTCTGTGAAGAACTGCTTTCATTTTTAGTAGATGTTTACAGTCGTGGGCAATTATGTGTTACTCTGGGTATTTGACTGACAACTAAGGGGGTGGAAGTGGGGGGGGGGGGGGCAGAAATTTTAATATACCATTAAAGCTATTAAATTATACCTTTCTGATACAGGCATTCCAAAACCCACGTTTTTAAAGAAAATCTTCTCTGGTGGAATATTTGGTCTAAACACATAAGCTGCGCATTGCGTCTTCCAGCAACAAAGTCTTTTTTTCTTTGTCGCACTTTTACAGCTTTATCGTAGCGGCCATATGCCGTTTGGTTTTTTTGAGGGGAAAATAGCTGCTAGACGCTGCTCTCTTGCCTTGCCAGTTATGTTTGGTGTCAGCTGTTGCCGTGGCGGGCTTTTTACACTCCCGCTACACAGCCACGTCCACAGCTTTAGGTGAGTGCCAACGAACAGAGAACAGAATAGTTGTGGGAGTGCAACTGAAGGCCGCTATCCCATCATGCTCTTCACCGGTGTTGCATGGTTGTAGGAATGGGGCTACTGGGAATCCAGGAGAGAGAGGCAGCGAATGACAGTTGTAGGGGCATCCCTCAATTCTGACTGGACGTACACCATCAAACCAACAGTGTCTGGAACTGCATCGGACCCGAGACATTTCCAAGAATGCTTTGTTATAAGCTCTCTACCCGAGGCTGTGCGAAGCACTGCCAGTTGGCGGTGACATCACCAACAGTGCGAGTACAGCGGTGCACGTGTGCCTCCATTTTGTCATGCCAGGCTTGTCAAGCTCCCTCTGGAGAATGTCTAGGTCGGCACCAAAATGTCAGAAACCCAGATAAGCGATCCGGTCTCCTGTCTTCCAGGATGCCTGCCGGCTCTCCATTGTACTAACACCGGTAAAGAGACCGGCTGACATTTTGTCCCAGGAATAGGTTGCATTAAGTCGCACATTTGCCCGACAACAACCTCATCTCTGTTCTTCGAGCTGACATTTCGAGGCAGTGTGAAGCCCCACGATCCAGTAACCCCAGTGCACTATACGTCAACCACCAACCACAATGATGACACAATAATTCAGGGAAGGGGAGACCAGCCAAGGAGGCTGTGAAGAGAGAGGTTTCTGTTGAAACCCATCCGCTCTATTCAGTTGTACATGCCTTACTCTAAACTGACTTATTTGATCCTCTCAATGTTTACAGAGCAACGATCCTATGTATTTTGACCCCATTAGCTTTTGTCAGACTGCCCCAGTCTTTTGCTTTAATACATTTTCCTCGTACTCCTTATCTAGGCTTCTCCATATATTAGACTCGGCCTGTGCCTTTGGCTCCATCTGAATAGACCTGTTAGCTGTGGACAGCCGGACTTTGATCAGCGTAATGAAATATAATAACATTAGCTATTTGTTCTTAATGAACACATGCATTTCACTTGCCTTTCATGCAATTGCTGTTTTATTGGAAAGAGTGCTGTTTACTGCCAAAGTTTCCTTTGAAGGTTTAAATCAGCAGTGATACTAAATAGCGTCACCAGTCAACTCCCCCCCCCCACACACACACCACATTTAAGGTGGAAGAAACCAAGGTCACAGAAGAGCACAAATGGAACGTCAGAGCAAAGTGCATTTCAAAAGTAAAATTTTAAATGTCCCAGCCAGTCTTTTCCTATCCCATCCCTCTAAAATCCACCACCCCTCCCCCCAACATGGGTAAAAGTGAATATAAATGATTTTGCCAAGACCATTCATTAAGCAATATCAATGGACAACTGCTGGAGTGTATGGCAGCACAGATAGATAAATTAGGTTAACATTTACATAGATGTTACAATGAGATAAGTGTGACTACATTACTTATAGTTCGCCTGTAGCAAAAGGGCAAAGATAATACAGAGTGATGTAAAACCAAAAAAAAAAAAAGAGTTCTTACCTACATGACAGGTAGTATTAGAAGCCTTATTGAAATGGTTTGACATATACAGTTAAACTATAGCAGCAATCCCTACCAGAGATTTTAATCACTGACCTATTCAATGGAAATTGTCAATGAGGCCTTACCTTCTCTCCCTTTGACATTCACATATATAAATTTAGCAGCCACTTACAGCTTGGAGAAGCACAGTTCCCATGCTACATGTACAGCTAGCCTGTGGGTTCCATCTAGCATAAAATAAAAGGGTGTTTTTGAGGACAACATGACTGACGATGGCTATACCAGACCTTTAATCTGCAAGAGACCGAATTTTTTGCATGCGAAACTTCAGCATCAACAACCTAGAATTATTGCAGCTGTTGCCACGGCATCGCTCCCTGCAAGAGGCTTAATTGACCCTCCTGTTCCAACATCAAAGGGGAAGGGAATTTATATCACAATCTCAGATAACCAAATGTATAATTTGTAAGCGACGCTGGTAAAATGCAGCAGGTGTGTGCAGAGAGGTGGGTAAACTGTGGCAAGGTGTTAAGTGTGGCGATCATTATGCAAAAGTAAACACGGACTAGGAAGGTATTTGCCATGCAGTTTTTAGTGTATACTGCAGTATATTCACTCTAAACAGAAATGCCTCTTTTTAGTAAAAAGAAAAAAAATGTCCTATTGGTTCTTATTGACAGGTGATGCCTGTCACTGACTGTGGCTGGAATACTGAGTCTTATCACCCCGCTAAAAATAAATAAATAAACCTAACACAGATTCAGAGAAAACGGAAGACCAATTAAGATATTGACTGGCTTTTGGGAGATCCTCTTGAAGAAGTTGAACGCTGTTCCTTGTTTTAATTAAAGTAATACTTTAATCTTTTAACTTTGCCAAACACGATAAAGCCATTTTAATGCAAGTTCCTCTTTGCTTTCTATACAACTGTGCTGCTCTGGCAGCGTAATCAGGCAAAACTTTTCATAAAGACCCAAGTCTTCTGTGAGTGCCACTACTAATGAACATCTTAACCAGCAGACAAACGATTACAGACATGCAGGGTTACAAGTATATTCACTAGGGGGGAAAAATATA
>JABJVR010048911.1:0-23214 GCA_025773905.1 Chitala chitala | reverse complement strand
GTTTTGAGAATATAAAGATACAAAACACACAAGTTTAAATATTCCAGTGTAGAGGTTCCAGTGTATCACACACACACACACACACACACACACACACACACACACACACATACACACACACACACACACACGCACGCACACACACACACACACAAACACAAACAAACACACACACAAACACACACACACTTCTGACTGATGTATAAATAATAATCCATTAGTGAGACTCCATCCTGAGCTACACCTGTACAGCAGTTTAATTATTCTGCCTCAGCTCTTTGATGTTCTTTCCGATGATGCGGCACTGTCGCGGCCTTGTTCCCACGATGCCTTTCAGCCACATGCTGCTGGGTAGTGTGAAAGAGGGCTGTCATCCTTTTCAGTTAACATTGACGCTTGCGTTGGTACCGGCTGTGAGAGCTTGTGAAATTCAAGGGTGAATTCAGTTCGACTTGCTTCCCTCTGGCACTTGTCAGCAAAACAGTTTTTTTGTTTTTTGGCACTTGACAGCGATCATTAAAGGACAGGAAAAATCCTGTGACCTCTGTGTCTCCTTAAAAAGAAGCCTCATCTCTGTAAGGTGACATATTTGTATAAACACTGTTGTCAAAAAGTGAACACTCTGCTTTTTGCTTCATAGCACAAAAAAAGACGAATGTTCAAACACGTTTCCTAGTTGTGTTCATTTCCGTGATGATAAATAATTGCTCCACCTGAAAGTACTTAAGTCACATTAATTAAGGTGGGCACCCTTCTCAGATGTTCCTTTTGTTTGGTTATGGGATGCACAAACCACACAGTACATTCTACCTAGTCTCAGTGGATGTGAGTCTCTGCTCTAAATAACGCAAAGATCTTTGGTATGATTTGGTGATGCACTCTGCTTTCAGTGCTTGTGTTCTCTGCTTGGAGCTAAAAGTAGCTTCCAGGTCAGTAGCTGTGTTGAGGTTTTTACTTATATGAGAGTTTAAATCTTCAAGATTTCCTGACTATGCAGAACGAGAAGATCGATTTTAGATTTAGCATTAGACGTTGCCACACGGGATTGACGTTGGAGATGAGCAGGGAATTATTATAGGTGAGAAATGTGTGTGCCGTAACCTCGTTCTTCTTGCAGGAAAGTTGTGGTCTGTCCTGTCATTGACGTCATCAGTGATGAAACATTTGAGTATATGGCAGGCTCGGACATGACCTACGGTGGTTTCAACTGGAAGCTGAACTTCAGGTGGTACCCTGTTCCCCAGAGGGAGATGGATCGCAGGAAAGGAGACCGGACACTTCCTGTCAGGTGCGTGGCGAACAGGAAGCATCAGCATGACTGAGAGCAAACAGGTGGGTCCAGTTAAGCTGTCTTGTTTAACCTGGAAATGGAGCACAGCAAAGTAATTGGTCTTCGTGTTGGAAAACATGCAAGCAGAATGTTATTTTGTAGAGACTGAAGCAATATTTAAAATGCCAAACACTGTGTTGTTTGACTTCCTGTAAGCTGATAAATAGAGTGTAGGAATGTTCCAGTGTGTGTGTGCAGTAATTCAACATGCTTCACCTTATCTGTCATGTACATATGGCATATTCGTTTCAAACCACTTGTCCATCTAGTTTTGCCTTCTGTGTCACTTCCACGTAATGGTTCACACCAGCATGTTGCGGTTAATTGGCTAGTGAGGGACGAAGGACTCGATTCTGGCTAGGGTATGGTGATGCAGGGGCCTGCATCTCACTGTCCTCCAGGACTCCCGCGATGGCTGGAGGCTTGTTCTCCATTGACAGAAGGTTCTTTGAGGAGACTGGGAGCTATGACTCAGGGATGGATGTCTGGGGAGGGGAGAACTTGGAAATGTCTTTCAGGGTAAATGTTTGGCCATTTCTTTTCCATGCTCCACGCACTTTTCCATGCAGTTTCAGTCTGTGTTTATAAAATAGTGTGTTGTCCTGCTGCTGCTTAAGGTCTCAGCTTGAGGTTACATCTCTTTCTGAATTAGCCTTGAATTGGCAAAATTGAACCTTGAGTTCCTGCTTAGGTAATTAACATGCTTGCAATTTAAAGGGTAATCCTGGTCAGATTATTTGATAAAGGCATAGATGACAAAACATAATGATAATCCACTCATACCTACTCTGTCCTGCCTCAGATATGGCAGTGCGGCGGGTCGCTGGAGATCGTCACCTGCTCTCACGTTGGACATGTGTTCCGCAAGGCAACGCCATACAGTTTCCCAGGGGGCACAGGGCACATCATCAACAGGAACAACCGGCGTCTTGCCGAGGTGTGGATGGATGACTTCAAGGACTTTTTCTACATCACCTCTCCAGGTAATGCGTCCTATACACAGCAGCAAGTTCTGTCATGATTGGGTGACGTGGCTCAGTACAGGTGGTTGTATGTATTGTGCTGGATGTCACCTGTCCAGTAGGTTGTGGTGTCTGTTGTTGGTTTCCACAGCTGATTGTACATATTTGATTTGGGGTGTATAGACTGCAGAATTTAGGTGGGTAACCATAAAGTTGCGGACCAGACCTGTTCACGCCTCATATTTCACTTTGGTTTCCTAAGTGGATGATTCATCTGTCAATCTTTGTCATTCACTGTTGTAACTGGCTCTCATGTAATTCAACGCTGCTGGCTTACCTTTGTAATTACATTGTCATGCAGGACAGAGGAGTCTATTTGGTTTGGGGCTACCTGAGCTGGTACCAGGCAAAGTACCCGTCGGCCAGCCACCCTCACCTTTCTCTGTCCTGAAATAACCCTTTGAGTCAAAAGGCCACAGTAGCAGCCAGGTGACTCAATGGGTAGAACATCAGGCTGGGATGCAGAAGTCTTCCGGTTTGAATGCCAGCACAGCCAGGTGTGTCCTTGAGCGAGACACTCAGCGCCAGCTCCCCGAGTGCTGCATGTGGCTGGCAGCCCACTGCTCTCCTCAGAGGATGGGTTAAATGCAGAGAAGTAATTTTGCCTCTGGGATTAATAAAGTACAATTAAATAAATTAAATACACTATTGATAAAGACCAGTGAACAATGATGCTTAAGAGGGCAGATCACTTGCTAAGAAACTTGTTCCCTTTTATCGAGTCTCATTTAAGGTGTTGCCAAGTGAAAAGTCAGTATTGTAGTTTCTCATACTGACATTTTGTTCATTCATATGGGAACATTTAATTTACAGATGTTAAAATTTAACACAGCTCCCTGTATGCAATTAGAGGAAATAAGTCTCCATTAAACCTGAAGTGGAAATGAATTTCAATTAAAATGTTAATGACTGTAGATTTTTGTAGTAAGTATAATTCAGTCATTAAAATTACACAAATATTATACGTTTTTTGCATACATATTTTGCAGACAGGCAAGCTTGGAGTTGTAACGGTTTTCTGCAATGTCAAGATCAGGGTTCCCCCTACTGTTCAGTTGTGATATTGCAGGCTAACCTTTTGAATTTAAGTGCAGACAGAGGTGTTGTTAGTATCAAATCTGTTGTTGGATCCTCTGCCATGAGGAAGAAAAGCAGTGCTGGTGAACTCCTGAAAGCCAGTTTCATAAAGGATTTTGTTATTGTTCACACCTGCAGTTAATTCTTAGCTTGCATGGGTAACATGGGATGGGGCTTGTTAACTGTGTCTGTGCAGGTCTTTGACAGAAGGCTCTGTCGCCCTGGAAGCAGAGTGTGATACTCACTGGTGCTGAAGGCTGAGCGTTTTGTAAAACATTGAAGTTTTTCTTTCTCTACCCCCACACTGTCAAAAACAAAAGCATTGTACAAAATTCTTTTATTTGTTTTTCATTGGCAGTGTTTTAATGTGTCTGTCGGTGAAAGGATTCAGAGTTCTCAGTGTTCCTCAGCACAATCTCTGGGCTCTTCTGTTGGGTCCTTCTTTTTGCTGGGGGTTTTGTCCATGTAGGTGTGGCGCGGGTGGAGTATGGGGATGTCTCCTCCCGCAAGGCCCTCCAGAGGGCGCTGCAATGCAGGCCCTTCTCCTGGTACCTGGAGAACATCTACCCTGACTCCCAGATTCCCAGGAGGTACTTCTCACTGGGTGAGGTAAGGAGACCCTTACATCTGTCACATATTCATGGGTTGTACAGTGACATATCATGTAGAACACACTCGCACACACACGCACGCACGCACACACACACACAAACATTTCATACTCCCAACTGTCATATCCATTTAACCATTCTTTAAAAAAACAGCTGACGCTTGTTTTATTCAACATGTACACTGCTTGGCCAAAAAGTCACATTGTGCCTCTGGAGGCAGTGTTATTATCTGGTATTGCTTTGACTTTTCTGTTCTGAGCTCAGCAACATTATGCAGCAATAAAATGAAGTCAGCTGAGTTTGTGAATCTACCGAAGAGCCAGGTTCTCCCATCAGTGGATTTTTTTTTTCTTCCCTGATGACATGAGCATTTCGGTCCAACAGTGCCACAATTTATCAGGCTAAAATTGTGAAACGGGGGTTCAAGGAACATGAGGAGTCACATACACACATAAAGTGGCCACCGCAGAATCCCGAACTTAACCACCCGGAGATATCTTTAGGATGTGCTGGAGAAGACTTTAGAGAGTGGCTCAACTCATTCGTCATTGCTACAAGATGTTGGTAAAAAATTTATGCAGATGTGGATGAAAATAAAGTTTGAGATGCTGCATAAGCTTGTAAAAACAGTGCCACTATGAATGGGGGCTGTAATCAAAGCTATAGGGGGTCCAGTGAAATGTTAGTGTGTGACTTTTATTTTGACTACACTGTATATTGTTAGAAGACAGTAGGTAGCACAGAGATTGATTAAACGTGTTTCAGACTGTAGGTTTGTGTCCTTAGCATGACCATGCAGTCATAGCATTAACTTGTCCTGCTTCTATAATCTTTGACTTTCTTGTGGAGTAAAAGTGTCTTCTCAGCTATGGCATAATGTTGACATGTAGGGGACTGGGTGATACTGCTCCCTCTGCCAGGGCAAACATAGTTACCAGAGCCATTTTTAGGTTGTGCAGAACAAGGGAGTTCTGCGTTTTTGTCCAGGACAGTGTTGAGCAACTGTCTGGGAGGGGAAAACGCGTGGTGATGGAGCACACAGGTGTTGAAAAGAAGGCCAGATGGACAATTAGCTGCAAGCTTCCAGCACAGGACCCAGGAGACCGTGAAGATGGAAGCTGTGACCATCAGCGTTTGGAAGGCCCGGGGTGTTGCTGTCCCCGGAGTGGCATGCTAACGCTAATGTGAATGCCTCGGGCTTAATTTCCCTCCAATCATGACTGAGTCAGCCTTTCCCCTGGATCCTCGCTCATTTTCAGCTCGCTCACTTCAGATCAACGTTGCAGTGATGCCGCGGGCTGGTTATGAAACGTGTCAATCCAGTGTTGCTAGCTGAACTGTGCCGTTGTCAGATATTGCTGGAGCCGTTAAAAACGTGGGTTTCTGGAACTCACTGGAACACTCAGCAGCAAAAGCCCTCCCCGCAAATGTGGGTTAACATCTTGATCAGCAGTGGTCCCAATTAAAATATGACCAGTTACTCTGGGTCACTTGTGAAGGTGGGAATAATTATTTTCCCTTCAGTGTTTACCAGCCCTGCTGCAAAATATGAAAATGTTACCTCATTATTATTAATTAAGAGAAAGGTGTCCTGGATGTTTACCATTTTAAGTTGTGTGTAAACGTCAGCAATTATGTCCCTTCAAGACATGCAGAATCGTTTAAAATAAAGATTGTTTTGGGGCTATTTAGCTATTTTGTCATTTTGTAAACTGACTCACATGAATACTGTGGGAATTAGTACAGTGCCACAAGCATGCGATGATACAGTCAGAGTTGGGATCTTCTTAAAAGGCTCTTTTTGTCTCTTGTTTGTGAATGGGGGGGGGTGAATTTGGCCGTTTGATTCTGAGGATGTGTCACCTGCAGCCCGCACGTTGTTAACTGTGGATTATTAATGTAAGTGAGCTGCAACACTTGGGTTTCTCTTCACGTTCTTCTCGTCAATGTCCGAAGATCAGAAACGTTGAAACAAACCAGTGTGTGGACAGCATGGGGCGGAAGGAGAACGAGAGGGTGGGCTTCTTCAATTGCCATGGCATGGGGGGACACCAGGTGAGCCCTTCACTCTCCCTGTTACACGCACGACTTGTTTTAATACAAAGCTTATAACGATTGACTCCTCTGTCTGAACCATGTGCAGGTGTTCTCTTACACTGCTGACAAGGAGATCCGCACAGACGACCTATGCCTGGATGTGTCCCGGCTCAATGGTCCCGTTGTCATGTTCAAGTGCCACCTCATGAAGGGCAACCAGGCGTTTAAATACGATGCAGAGGTAATCGTGGTGACCTCACTCACTTCCTGTCCTAACATCACATCCTGTACAGCAGGTTTTGAACATCTCGGTGAAGCAGTAGGAGATTACAGAAGGGGGTTAAGGCGTTCAGTCGATTTAGTTTGACTGGAGGGGTTTTGGTTTCCAGCTGGAAACGTTGGAAGACGACAAAATTTCTGCCAGTCTCAAAATTGAGGCATTGTATTTACATTTTTGGTTGCTTTTAGGAAACGTTGTAGCTGTAAAGTAAAAATGTAGCAACTGGTGACTTTTGGGGTGAAATTGGTGAAAATTGCCAACCCAGTATGTTTTGTATTACAAATGGAATTAGCTTACCCTGCAATAAAAACGTTCTGTGAAACGAAGACCTTTTCCCACTAGGTGGGGCTGCAGAGAATTGACAGTTGTGCGTTTGTAGAATGCGTTACCAGTTTCTCTTAATGCAGGTTTCTCATGACTCATTTTATAATGCAGAATCGTGTTTTGCACGTAAATATTGTTGTTTTGCATAACCGACAGTCTCAGCACACAAAAATAGTTAGCTGGTGCACATCTGATGACCAAATGCTTATGTAATTATGTTTCTTCCTCCTTTTTGAAGTATGCAGGGAAATGGGAGTATGACTTCGAGGTGAGCCTCCCGATTCCCTTCCCTTAGCCAGATTTCCTTTCCGTTTTGTACATCATCCTGAATGGCAAATACAATATTATTCTGTGATTGGCCAGTATTTCATGTTCAGGTTTACTGTCATGGGCAAAAACATGCAGTGAAATTCATACATGTTTGTCTGCTCAGGGTGCAAGAACAAACACAGTACAGCCAGATCACTACAGTGAAAAAAGGGTGGGCAGTGCAAGGGGGCAAATGTGCATATATACACAGGAATTGTAAATACAATGACTTACAACAGAAATGGTGAATAATGTTGGGTGACCAGTCTGTGAACATGGACCGATGAAAGTAGGTAAGAATATTTGGCTACACAGTACAGTTAAATGCATGACACCTTTGCAGAATTCAGTTTCTATGGAGGCTCTTTCACATGTAATGCCTGACCAGTAATTTACCTTACAAAGTATAAAGTTACATTGTAGCTTGGGTCCCTTAATTATGTCAGCTCTCAAAGTCTCTCTGCATTACAGTGTTTGTCATGATCTCAATCTGACGCAGTCACCGTGTGATAATAAATGAGGCTTGCATTGTCTTTTTCTAGTGGGAGAAAACCCTAGAAGCCTATAAGGCATTTTTAGGAGTTAGTGACTGTCCCCTCATCATGCAGCCTCATGGCTCTCTGTCGCCCCCTATCCGCTGTCCCAGAAGCACACGTTCCTCCACATCATCACCCAGTCATGCCTGACCATCAGCAGACTGGAGGACGGCAGCTATGGCCCCACTGTGGAGTACTGTGATGGCAGCCCCCTGCAGTGCTGGGCTCTGCGTAACCAAACCAGGCTGGAGGTCTTTAGAAATGTCTATTACAGCCCCACTGACTACTACCTGTAGGGCAGCACACCTGACTCAGGTGAGTGACCCAGCATCTACATGACTGCTTTAACACTAGTCAAACAAAGCTAGTGTCCACTGCTGGATGGTGTGTCTTTTGCAGGTAAGCTGATGGTAGTTTTTAATGTTAGCTACTAATTTGTGCATCCCTGTTTTACCCAGTTGTTTCCTTTATTATTTGTTTATGTAGAAATTAAGGATGGCTGAAGGAACTCTGAGTGTGTCCATGAGACATCCGTGTAAAGTTCCTCGTTACAGGTGACCTTTGGGTGACAGAAAACAAGTAGGCAGACATGTCAAGCAGCAGCTGGGCCTGCTTCTCCCCCATGTGTGGGCACTGTCCGCCACACTCTCATTTTACCTCTGCAGCAAATTTGATCACACTTGACATTCTAATTTCCCATAGAAACCGGTTCGCTTGGATTTTCCCGACTCAATAGCGTCAGCCCACATGTGCAGTTTTTGATGAGTGGGTCATGTTATTTTTGGCGGTCTGTTTTGCCGGTGTGCTTAGTTTCACTTGGAACCCCCCCCTCCCATTGTGCTGTCATGATGTTGCATTGTTGGAGGAGACAGGCTGCTCCAGAGCTTCTGAGGGGCTGGACGTATTTCATTTTCAAAACATGGGCCTCACCCGCTGGCTCCCGTGTCCCTCGCCCGCTGGCGCCCGCACCGCTGCACACCTGTTCTCATTGATGTTCTCCTGCCTGCCTCCCCACGGCTCCCTGAGCAGGCACATGCCCTTGTCTTCTGTGTGTGCGTGCCGGATGTGTGTGTGTCTACCTGTCAGCCCTGCTGTCCATCTGCCAAATTATCCTGACCTTTGACCTTTGGCCTCCCTTATCAGTCTGTCACTCTCAGACCTCTGTCTTTGTTTATGTCATGCCATATCTGATTTCAAGCTGTTCAATCTTTATTTTTGGCCTGTGTGGCACCATTGGTGCTTCCTGCTGGCGCCGACCACCGACAGCCGTGCGAGTCCCTTTCTTTACTGTCTGCTCAGGTGAGGCTTTGCATTAATAAGAGGAAATAGATTCAGGCTTTGAGTGACAGACATTCACAGATGTAATGTTAATATATAAACAAAGTGCTTTGTCTCGAGGTACAGCAGTGAGGGTAAACAGTGTTCCCAGAGGAGACACTTTGAGGCTGTTGCCTTGTGTGTTTAATGAGCAGGTACCAGGTCTGTCTCCCGCCATGCTCTCCCCCACCCCACCGCCTGAGGAGCTCCCCTCCCCAATCTATGTGACTATAATAAAGCTGCTTAAGTGTATCCAGGAGCACTGAAATGCTAATGAAAGAAGGGCACAGCCCCAAAAATTTGGACATTTTAATTAAAGATTCACTTGCTACCTTTGGCCTATCCTCGCATAATGAGGATTTCCTCCAAAGTGAATTAAACTGTTACAGCAAGGTCAAAAATAGGATAATTGTTATTGATCTGACAGTGCTCATAGCCGGGAAGCGTGCTTTGTGGGTAGTTTTCAGGGAAGGGGCCCCTCCAGGGTCCTTTGTGTTTCTATGCCAGAATATTTGAGCACATGTACAGCATTTAATCACAAACAACGTGCCTTTGTGGCTAACATGCAGCTACTGTTTACCTGGATAATAAAGATTAATTAATGTGTGGCAAACTTTTGACATTGAAATATGTATTATCATGTCATCTTAAAATGCCCTACCTGTGCTGAGTTAGTTTTGTCCATAATTCCGTTACTCCCAGTAAATTATCAGATCCCAGCAAACACAAAACGTTCAAATAACGTTAGTGAAACGTTTAGGGAACGTTAGGAACGTTTAGCTAACGTTATTTGAACGTTTTGTGTTTGCTGGGTAAATCGAAGCAAGCGGAGAAACAGCAACTGTTCGGTTCATCTCTCCGGCGTCTTCCAATACCGGCTGTCTATTGAGTGAGCGAGTGTCCCCCCCGTGATCAATAACCACACAATCCCTCTGTTAAAGAGCTCCTCTAATTAAGGGTTATTGCCGTGGCCATCGGCAAACGGAGCAGAAACACTTTATGTTCCAACTCCACAGATGTCTGTGAAGCCTGGTTCTCTCTTGTGCTGGACTGGAGCCAGAAGGAGCCGTTAAGGACATCCATTTAAGCCAAAACAAATACACTCTCCGATTTTTAGCATATTTCTGCTCTTCCTCTGTCACGCCAGCGGTGTTTAATGCACTCTGTTAATTATTACACACACGCTCATGCTGTTAACTGCCGTCCCTTTTCGAGGGTAATTGTGTTCATTATTTACCGGCGGTCTCATAAAGCCACGTTTTGCGGCGTCTACTGAGTGGACCACGAGTGCTGCTGGTTGCTGGAGATGTTGAGCCAGGCTGTTCCACACGCGTCCATACAGAGCCGCAGTAAATCCTGGGTGTTTCAGTCCACGGCGAGGAGCTCGTTGATCCCGATAGTGGAACGCTTTCGCTGTCTTGCTGCACTGTTTTTGTATTGCATTTTGACTTTTCCCTTGCTAAGTTTCTGTCGTTTTGAGGTTATTCGTAGCATGTAGGGGATTGTTGTTGTAATGCATATAAACTTTTAGACCTTTTTATTACAACTAACCTATTTTAGCCAACTGTCAACACCTGAGTTGGAATGCTAAGGAGTTTTAATAAGGTTGCGCTAAGCAAACAAAATGATTGTAATTTTGCTTAATGTATCTGATGTTAACATGTTGTATAATTCCAGCTAATAAATGTGATTCTTATATACTTTGCAGTTTATTTAAAAACATGTATTTTAGTGTCCAGTATTGTGTAATATGCCTGGAAAATAACCTGGTGCTTTCTGTGTTATCAGCCCGTCCCAAGAGGCTGGTGTCATCTCCATGGTTTCCAAAGAAGAGCAGTCTGTTGTCACCTTGCTGCTACCCCGCTTCCCCCCTCCCATTCCATTAATCTTTGTTTTCCTGTCTGTCACCTCAGAGAATGACCCTGCTGCATGTGAATGGCAACCAGTGCCTGGACACACCATTGAGAGTGGACAATATGGTGCCCCCCCTGCGGCACCCCTACCGGTGGCTCCTGTTGAGCTCCACGCCGAGATGAGGAGCCGTCGGCTCTCACCCATCTGTGCTTCACTTCACTTGTTCTGTGTCTAGAATAGAGGAGGTTTCCACACTATAGTACATGCACATGTTACATAGATCATCCATCACAATGTTCTTCTTTCAATATGTTTGTGTGTGTGTTGGGGGGGTCTTCCCAGCATTCCTGTACATCTTGTATGGGCCCTTCATTGTTAGTCACCATCTTCCTCCTAAAGTCCTGTGTGGACTGTTAGTCACCATCTTCCTCCTAAAGTCCTGTGTGGACTGTTAGTCACCATCTTCCTCCTAAAGTCCTGTGTGGGCTGTTAGTCACCATCTTCCTCCTAAAGTCCCGTGTGGGCTGTTAGTCACCATCTTCCTCTTAAAGGCCCGTGTGGACTGTTAGTCACCATCTTCCTCCTAAAGGCCCGTGTGGACTGTTAGTCACCATCTTCCTCCTAAAGGCCCATGTGGACTGTTAGTCACCATCTTCCTCCTAAAGTCCTGTTTTATGAAAGAAAAGCCTAAAATAAAATTGGGGTAGTCATTTAACCAAAAAACTTTATAGATTATGTTAAAATTTATACAATGGGTTTATATTTTTTTTTTTTTTTTTTTTTTTTTTTTGCAAACATGAACCAGATTTGTTTTGTTTACAGATTATAAATAATGAAACCCCAGTAAATGCAAAAGTAGGATTACAAGGCATAATGTCCTTAAATGACACCGCAGAGGTGAGACATGGAAACTGTCCTATACTAAAGACAATTGCAATGTATATGTTTATGTCTAAATAAAACGGGTTTTTATTTGTATGAAAATATTTATTACAGTTCTAATTCATTCAGTTGAAGCTACATTTGTACTTGTGGCAATAAATGTGACAGTAGGTTACCTGGGTCATCCACGTTTCATGTACTTTGATGTATTTTAATGTTAGTATAATGAATTACGGGCTATAAAAATTCAGTTCTAACATGCATTTTAAGACAATCTGAGTATGTTTTGACAATCTGTGTAAGTTTTAGTTCTAAAGGTAGTGATGCATACTGGTCACCTATGTTCTCATCTCATCTCATCTTCTGCCGCTTATCCGGGGCCGGGTCACAGGGGCAGCAGTCCTAGAAGAGTCGCCCAGATTTCTCTCTCTCCAGACACCTCCTCTAGCTCTTCCAGGGAAACGCCGAGGCATTCCCAGGCCAGTCGGGAGACATAGTCCCTCCAATGTGTCCTGGGTCTTCCCCAGGGTCTCCTTTACTTTAGTCATTTTAAAAATATAAGAAATAACCCAAAAATGATTGTGAAGTTGGAATGTTTTGCAAGCCTCCCCTTAGTGTGAAGAAACTTGTCTAAAATGTCAGTAGTCCGGGTCAGTGTGCAGCAGCATTGTGAAATGCTCTTGCTGTGGTATCAGATACTGAGTTTGACCCAGTGAGGACCAGCTTTGTGGATTTCTCTGGTTGTGGTATCAGATGCTGGGTTCAACCCAATGAGGACCACCTTTGTGGAATCCTCTGGCTGTGGTATCAGATGCTGAGTTCCAACCTCTGAATGCCACCCCTACCCTACTGCTCTTCACGAGGACCTGTCGAGTACAGATCTTCTGCCTGCAGATCTCCTGCAGTTGTGAACGGTTATTTCTACGGCTACAAAGTGAAACCATTGTCTCGTCCTTTATGGGTAAATGAATAACATGGCATGCCGCCCTTAATAAACAACACCGAGGGAGGTGCATGCTGTACAAATGCAACTGTTACCAAAAGGTCACATTTCCTTGCTCGTGGAAGGCTGATTCTGTGCGTTCCGGGACTCGCCGGTTCAGTTTGCAGGACGTGTTCTTGCTTCGTCCTCCAAACTCAATCAGTTTTCCCTCGCACAATTTAATAGAGTTGACTACACAACCGATTCGCCAAATTATCCAATGAAACGGCTTTTATTTGACAGAAGCATGACGAGAAGGAGACCTCCCCTCCCGTCCGACTGTCTCACACACATAGCTGTGCCCTTTAATGTTGCTCTTTGTTTTCTTTGAAGGATTAAAGCATGGTTACATGCCTAACTGATTTGAAAGCATCCTGTCCTTGTACTTGCATGGTCTGTAACCATGAGCTAGGAAGACGTGCTCAGTCCACAAGGGTTTTGAGCTCAAATTTGCGACACTCTTGTACAAAACCGCAGTTTCTGTCCATCATCAACACTTGCTTGCATGTGTTCTGAACTTGATCTCTGCTTTGAACGTCACAACACTTGAAGATGCCCCTCTTCCTGCCTTTGTTTAAGCTGTATGTCAACTTTAAGATGACCATTTCGTTCAGCTTGATTAACAATTACTCCAGCTATTGTGGCCTCGTTATCTTTGCCCGATGACGAAAGTCTTACTAATTTTACGAAGTTGGAGACCACTTGTCTTGTTATCTGTCTCTGCATTATGGAACAGTCTGCATGTGTGGCCATGCTCATGTCTCCTGCTTTCCCCTCCTCTGTTAAGACTCGTTGCCTGAAAAATAAGCCTTCATGCTTCGGTGCCTCCTGGCATGTCTTTCAGTGCAGTTCCTGCAGTGAGTGTGAAGTGACGGAGGTGCAAAGTAAAGAATGCAAATTAATTTTAATAAACCCAGCGTGCCACAATTTGAAATCGATCCCTTTAATCTGTCACATTTGGCTAGAGTTGCTTTTTTTGGTTCCTGTTACATCATAATGGAGCTTCTCTGTACACGGCCCTGTGAACCCTGGCGATGGAGGCTATGAGGGCATGTTCCCTGTGAAGATCTGGACATCTATCCAAGGTGACCACCAGAGCAAGATTACCATCACCTGGTATGTCATGATCATGTAAGATGTGCTACAGCTCTCGGCCAGTACTGGCCTCAGACTTGGATGAGTCCAAATGTGGATCATTTATAGACACACAGTGCTGAGAATAACTACTAATGGCTTTTTTATCTAAGACCAACTTCTCCAGTCTCTGATTATGATAGTTTATTCCCACTCTTGCCAAATGCAAAGTTCAGGCAGGTCTGTTGAAAGCAGTCTAATGGTGCCCTATCTGGTCTTTATAACGTTTCTGCAGATGTCACTGTCTGGAGGGAAAACCACAGGATCAGATCATACCAGTTTTAAACAGCTATGCTATACCAATATGTATACCGGCCAACTAGTCATCTCACCCCTTTTGTTTTGTGCTAATTGTCCAAACGTTTAGAAGGAAATCATACATCTTCCAGCACTCAAAAGCAGGGAAGCTGGCCGTGAGAGACATGATGCTGGTCAGAGTGTAAGGTTTAACCAGACATGTTAGGGAAGAGAACAATCTATTAAATTCAGCTTCTCGCTCCAATTATTACCGGTGTTCGTCAAATGTCACAACGGTATACCCACGTTTCGACCTTATCACTGTCAGAGACAAAAATAGCTCTGGGAGTGTGGGCAGCGCGTCGTTCTGTTTGCATGAGAAAGCCTTTAATAACATCACCACCCTCCATTACAGTACACGTAATCTTTAATATGTGACAATATGTCCCCCCCCTTGAGGGTTGTAATGAAACCAAGTGGCATGAAACGGGCTGCTCTTTCAGTCTCGTGTCACAGGACATGACTCAGGTTGGTACTCGCAAGTTGGACTGTTGGCTTTAATTAATCACATTATCTCTTGATAATGACAGTAAAGTGAATTTTGAAAACGTGTTCATTTAATACACACTACAGTGTGTCACTGGATAACCAGTCATATTAACGTGTTATATATTAATGATTCATGCCTGAGTGGATGTATGTTCTTCAAAGTCAACTTGCTTGTAGAATATCCACCAAGTACATGGTGGTTCACCTTTTTCTGAAATTAGTTTTACTTCACAGGTTGTGTTATATATAACACATGTTTTTGTTTGAAAAAATTTGTTCCAAATATTTCATTCAATAAATTAGGCTGAGAACAGTTGCCAACCATCTATACAATTTGCTGAAATTGTTTTCTGAAATAATTTTTTTAATGCATTTTTTTTTTCATTGTTGGCACTGCGTGGACGGCTGGTAGGAGGAATGTGAGGCGCATTAGTGACATGGTGAGACAATAATGAAGTCATTAGGACTCCGAGGAGCTCAGATGGAACCCTCAGCCGGCATGATTTAACCCCAATGAGAGAGATTATCTAGATGAAGAACTGGGGGGGCACTTTTGAAGTGATTGCTTTGGTATTGTGGCACTAAATTCCGAGTGCCATCTTTGCTGATTTGAACAGCACAGAGGATGAACACGTTTTCTGCAGGTCTTCTGATTTAATTAGTACATCCATTTAAGCCCCCTTTAAATATCTCTCCTAGACTATTTTTGTAAAATAGACCCACAAATACGTCTTTGTTGGAATATAACAAGGAACATTATTCAAATTTATATTTTCTGTCATGAAACTAGTTGACGCTCAACAAAACAAAATGCTTACAAAACAAAAATAGTCAAACTTGGCTACTTTTGAGTCACTGAAAATGGTGCTTAAAATTGCCAGTTGGCTGTAGTTTTTAACACATGCTGCTGGGACAATGTTCACTGCGCTCAACGGGAATCCTGGAAGTAACTGAGTGCTCAAGTGAACAGGTTTTAAAGTAATGTAGCTAAATGGCTAAAATACATTTTAAGTAGAGTCAAATATAAATCTATAATAAATTTTAACAGTACTTGCATTTTAGGCAAAACCGAATGCCGTATTTCTAGACATCATGGGTAATGCAGTCATAATTAGCATCACTCTGGTTAATTGTACATAAATACGTAAGTGGTCAATTTGAAGCAATAGTAACTACATTAAAAACCTAGGTTTATAATTTTTAAATACTGTATTGTTGCATTGCATGTACAGTGTATATGCAACATAGGTCTGAAATGAAAAAACGAAAAAATGTTGAAAGCAGTAGCCAATTATGGTAATATTTTGTCGTTTTTAAATTCAACACATCAAAGTACATAACAACCACTATCTTTTGTCTCTGAAGCAAGCAACTTCAAAAAAATCATTCTCCGGTGTTGTCAGTACTGCGCTGTTGGTCTGTACTTGAAATCACTCTTGTTAAGCAACGTTTGATGAACCAAACCTTCAGCTTCCAAGTGGCTGATAGTTTTATTTGTCACAATCTGGAAGACATCACTCCAGAGTCTGGTAAAGATTTTTTTTTAGTAGTTGACAAAACATGACAGATTGATCCCAAGAGTGCAGCCTGTCCATGGTGAAAATAACTATCTGCTCACTTCAGTGGAAATAACACTAAACTGGTGGATCTTATCTATACGCTTCAGATGTGATTTTTTTTTCCCCACAGCAGAATTGGCCTGCAGTGCTCATGGAATGTCCTACATGTACAGTTACTGCTGCTTCACACCAAAGTCATCCTAACCTGTCTAAGAAGATTTATTGCTGAGTAATGCAGCCAAATTCTGTTGCATTAAACCAAGGGATAGATTTTATGGGAATTTTACTGGAGCGCTGGGTGAGAATTTATAATAGGGTTACTTAAGCGCTGTTTTTAAGCACTCAAGTACTTTTTGTTAAGTGCTGTTCAAAAGACAGAAATGGCTTGTTGAAGTGTATAAATTATTTAAATTGGTACAATAAACCAACCTGCCTGGTGAATGCTGGGAAAGACTCTAGGCACGGGTCTTGTGTGGGGCTTGCTCTATACAGCACGGCTCTCTTGTCCGTATGCTATTTAAGTGATAGGGAGAGGGATTCCATGACCAACACAATAATGTAGTTCTAAAGTCTTCCCTGTACAAAAGGGAATACATGGAAAAATACCTGTATGTAATGAAAGTATGAGTACAAGTATGGGTGCCATTCCGCTTACAGGTGAGAGCTGCAGAGAGCTCTGATCAAGGAGACTTTGATGATAACCACTTTGTATGTGCATGTTCTGCAACAGGGGGAAAATTACAGACTCACAGCTGCTTTAACCATGGTTTTTAGGACCCCGTCAGGTTCCTCAGGAACTCTCATTTCTGCTCTGCTCGTTTGACTTTTGCTGCTGCATGTAAAACACCCCCCGTGGGGGCTGCTGCGCTTTGCATCTCCCCTGGGAGACATTATGATTGCAGGCCCGCCCCCCTTTTTGTGTCACACCTCGCGTGTGTTAGGACGCGTGTTCACGGACGGTCATGTTTCCGGCCGATGGGCAGGTGCAGCACCATCAGGTTGAGTTGTGGTCATGTGGCCCATTGGAAAGAATGAGGAGCCTGACTTCAGATCAGCAACAATCTGTACAACGGTGCTCCAGGATTTTGTGGGCATGCACATTGCCTTCTTCTACTGCTCTTTCAAGGCTGAAATGTGATTTATGGAAAAAAAAATTGAGCAACGACATGTGAGGACGGGCTCCGTGGACCCTGCTGTGACTGATTGCTGCTTAAACTGTTTTGCACAGAACATCAATGCTGTCACTTCAGATGGAATCAGCCTTCATTAAACTGTTTGGGAAAAATGTCTATAGGCTTGAGCTCCACACATTTTGGTAACTAATGAGGTCCTATAAAGCAGCACGGCAGGAAAACGCATCGTGTGAGCTTCAGTGAGAGGAAGGAATTTCATGCATACATGGGGACGCAGTGTAGTTTCACTGGCAGAAGCATGGGGATGCAGTGTAGCTTCAATGGCAAAAACATGGGGATGCAGTGTAGCTTCACTGGTGACCGTGTGGGGACACAGTGTTATTTCACTGGAGGCTATGTGGGGATGCAGTGTAGCTTCACTGGCAGAAGCATGAAGATGCAGTGTAGCTTCACTGGCAAAAACATGTGGACACAGTGTAGCTTCACTGGTAAAACATGGGGATGCAGTGTATCTTCACTAGAAGAAGCATGGGGATGCAGTGTAACTTCACTGGCAGAAGCAGGGGGACGCAGTGTAGCTTCACTGGCAGAAGCATGAGGATGCAGTGTAACTTCACTGGCAAAACATGGGGATGCAGTGTAGCTTCACTGGCAGAAGCATGAGGATACAGTGTAGCTTCACTGGCAAAAACATGAGGACGCAGTGTAGCTTCACTGGCGGCCGTGTGGGGACACAGTGTTACACTTCACTGGAGGCCATGCGGGGATGCAGTGTAGCTTCACTGGTGGCTGTGCTGCTGGTGACCACGTGGGGTTGCGGAGTGGCTTCACCAGCAAGTTGTTTATAGGAACTTTGCTTTGTTTCAACAGAACAAGGTATGTACAGACATCAGAAAACCCCCTTAAATCTTTCCAAAATATGTAGTTTTTTTATTTTGTGTGTGTGTGTGTATGTGTGTGTGTGTGTATCATAATGAAGATAATGTGAAGTTGTGGAAAGTTGCTGTGCTGCGTAGTTTTGTCCTGAAAGTACAGCTAAGAGTCGCCGCCATGTTTAATCAGACTCTTCCTTCCATAGTTGTGGTGTTTACTGAGATGAGCACAGCCGTGAAAATCTGCTGAACACCTGTTTTGTGTGTAACCAAGGGGGTGAGCCATCCAGGAACAAACCACAACCCAAAAGTAGTTGCAAAAAGCTGCTTGATGGGGGGGTGGGAGGCTGGTTGTAAAATAAGGGAGAAACTTAGAGAAAATGGAAGTTTCATTCATCTCGGTCTCCCTTTTAGTGTGGAAATTGCTTTTTGTTTCAGGGAATTACTTGACTTACCAATGCCTTCATCAGTGCTGGTACGCTGACTTTCAGTCGAAGCCAAACCACATGTCGCTCGGTCTCTGCTGAATTTTATGTCCATTAACCTTTGCTCACAGCGACTAACATGAGAGCTGGATGGAATTTTTAGAGCAGCTCCGGTGCGACCGTGCACAGAGCATTAGGTGTGCAGTATTATTTGAATCACACTGGAGAGTCCGGGGGTGATGCAGCATTAACCGGATTGATCCTGTTTCCCTGTGCTCCCAGCACACTGCAACATACCTTGTTTTGCTTCTAACATTTCAACACGTGTGAATCCGGTCAGCCCTGCGGTTACCCTGCGTGTGACCTGTGTGGAGCACTTCGACGGTTACCCTGCGTGTGACCTGTGTGGAGCACTTCGACAGAATGCCGGGCTGCTGTCAGCCACAAACACTCCTTAGCAGCTTTTCATATTAGCGGTTCACATGAAATTAATGTCTTAAAAGCACAAGTACACAAAAGTGCTACTTTATCAAGGCTGCAGTTTGACCTTGGAGACAAAGGAGTCACAAAGTAAAAACTGAGATACAACAGCGTACAGCACCTTAATTGGAGGTGGCATTAAAACAGCAGGCCTGGATGTACCAGGTGCTCCAGCTGTAGAAGAAGCATCGCAAGGCTAGAAACCACTGGTTGTCAGGACAAGAATGATTAGTCCCCCCCAGTGAGACGCACAAGTCTTCAGCTCAGCAGACAGACAGTCTTGTGTGGTTATTCTGAGTTGGACATGAGGTCCCAGGTTCGACCCCCGGCAGGGTTGCCCCCATCACACAAGCATGGCATAAACCTCCTAAATGTAATCTGACTGAAAAACTGAGTCTGTCAGCTGTGTAATGATGCAATTGCATGCAAAATCTTGAAATTTAATCTAAATTAAACATGTAATAACACAATTAGTGAGGTATTATGTAAATGACTGTAAAGTGTAGATGTGTAACACAGATAATGACTGGTAGTATAACATTTAAGAAGCAGAACAGAATTGGGCATTCTCATCTCCTTCCAAAGAAGTTTCTGATCAACAGGATTTGTGAGGTTTTCCTTAGTAGACACCACCCCACATCATACTGTTCACTCCCAGTTCCAGGTCTGACCTTTCACCCTGCACAGCCCCTGGCAGCTTGGAGTCCCTTGTTATTTCCCACAATGCATATCTTTCCCAGATGAAGCAGCCCTGGTTTACTACATCTGAGATTCGCTCCTGGCCTTCACACGACAGCCACACCGACAGCGCCATCACAGAGGGGCAGACATATACTGTACATTGGTCACAAACATACAAAGCAAGGACTGAGCCGTGTATGTTAACAGACCTCCTGCAAGAGATATTTATTCATGCACCGTGTCCAACAAACAACTGTCAGTAACAGCGGATCATTGTGTGCTTTGTACTGACACACGGGGGAAATGAAAAAGCACTAACAAGCTAGCCCAATTAAATTTGAGAATTTATCCTGGACGCTCCGTTTGGACCTGCTTATCATCGTGTGTCAGGTGGTTTCACTCCGCTGTAGTGACTCCTTCAGCACCACAAAACTGGGCTCGCTGCTGAAATGCAAGACACCAGTATTGTTTGGTCCATGATTTATACTGAACACAAAAGAGCAAAGTGTTTTAATGTAGCAAATGGCAACTATGGTGCAGGAGACCAGCAGGCCGAAAACCAGCAGGCTCCTGCTTAGGGCAGGACAAGGCCGACCCTGTGCTTTTTACCGGTATCCATCTATATATATATTTATATATAGCTGAATATTCTATTCAGCTATATATAAATATATATATAGATGGATACCGGTAAATTTATTTCTGTCACTGCAGGGACAATTCAGCACAACAACAAAATGTGTAGTTCTTGTCAATAGAGGCACCTTGAAAATTAATAAAAGATTGTGCATGTAGAAAAATAAAAGAAAAAATAAAAGATTCTGCACAGCCTTTTCAGGGAAGAGCCCAACATTTGTGCTCAGTGCGAGTCTTTGGACAAGCTAGCAGTACATAATGATCAGAATCTCTGGGAGATGTGCACAGACCATTAGTGGAGGCACTGCACAGCTACCAGGGAAGAGAGTGTAGTAGTAAAAATAAAAATATGTGTGTGTGTGTGTGTGTGTGTGTGTGTGTTCTATAGTGAGCAGTAGAATATTTAATGAATGAAATGTTGAATATTAAATACCATTGCACTGGGTACAGGGACACACTACATACAAATTTGTTAAATTAAGATTAAGAGGTCACTCCAAGGGTCTCGCCTGTGTCATGGTATTCAACCGGAGTCACTTACATAAATTACAAAATCACATACCTATATAATATTGAAATTCGGTGTGTAATTAGAATTTTAGTATAATAAGCTAAGCCGATGCTTAAAACTTATAAATTACAGATATCAGGTCAAAGGGGCTGGGAGAGTGATGACACAATGTTGTTATTGTAGCAAACAGGTCCATTTAGCAGCCTTCAGAATGTCGGCCATCTCTCCACACAGCCGGAGACGGACCCAAAGTTCTTCTCACCTGGCTGGACAGTGATATCTCTGCGCTCCGTTTGTGCCAAGGCTGACATCGGCCCGTTTGAACTGAGCCGCATGTGTTCTGCCCGCTCTGTTTGAACTCCTGCATTACTGAACCCCACATCATCAGCACCACCACCTCCCACAGAATAACCTTGTTTGCTTTATCTGTTGCTTTTCATCTGTCCCGTAGGGTCGGCGTGTTTCACCTCTCCTTTCATGCCTGTTGCAATGCTGGCTTCAGGTGCTGTTTCCATCTGCTTTCTCTGAAGGTGGAGCCTAACGCCGCATCTCCTGACCCCAAGGGGGCTTTCACTGCAGATATCCTTTGATAAGAGGAAATTTGGGGCACGTAGCTGCCAGGTGTCCTGTTTCTCTGTGGAACTGACCATGCCCTTTCCACTCTGTGCCCTCCACTGCCAGGTCAGCCTGTGAACTCCAAACCATGCCATTTCAACCACCTGGAGCATGGTGAGGCTGTGAATGAGACCATCAGCGGATGCTTCGAACCCATGATTCGTCAGTTTCATTTCAGCAGATCGCGTCTCCCCACAGGAGGCCAAACATGCCACTAACCAGCAGGGTGGCTCACAGATGGCACTCGACAGTGTGTGTGCGTTCATGTCATCACATTGGTCATTATGCCACCGTGGTGAACAAGGCCCATGACAAGCCAGTCAACATGAGCTGGAACTGGCCTTGGAATCTACTGGGCTTTCAGAAAGGTCAGTGGTTCACCTCTTCAGTTTGACTTTAGTGCTGTAATTCATGATTGGCTGTTAGACTGAGACATTGTTACAAATAACCAATTACTTTACCATAAAGATCCATTCTCAAGATTCAATGTTGGTTGAGCATTACAGAAGAGACTGCCACATAGGTTGGCCTATAGACTGATTTTTTTCTTTTTTTTAACTTATTCCAAACACTAATTTCTTCTCAAACTAAAGTTGCCATATGGATTTGGGTGATTCTAATATAGGCTCTATGACCACAAAAATACTGTTCTCTGTTAAATTTCATTGAGCTGCATAGATCACAGTAGATTCTAAGTGGATTTGATGGTGGACTTTTCAGCCTGTTTATGGGTTCTAATTGTGGGTTCTCAATCTCTTGAAGCGTAACACTGTATGCAGAAACATTCTAAGGGGGAAGTCCCTGATCGATTCTGGTATCCAGCAGCAGATCAGTTATAATGCAACTTTACAGTCACAGGGAGAACTTTTGTCAGGGGGCTCCAGGTCTTCTGGTGGCATTTCTCTTTGTGTCCTCCACTACAGTAAAACACTTCTGTGATGACAAGATGCCACAATGGTGTAACAAGAGAAACTTTGACTTCTCTGTAACTAATCTTACCACATTTCAAAGCTGTCCTAAATCATCCTACAGATGAGCAGTCATGCACAAAGTATTTTATATAATTGAAATAATGTGGCATGTTTCCTCTGTGCTGCTGTGGAATTATCACCATTTATAATAACATTTTTGATATATGCAATGGAAGGACTAGTCTAGCATAATTTTTCACAATACTTTATTACAGAAATAAAAACACATTATTAGAACAATTGGGTAATATAAACAGAAGCAAATGAAATACGTTTCAAGCTGGTTTCTTTATATGCTAATCTATTTCATGTTTAAAAAGTTTAAATTTAAAGTCAGTCTCTCCTGCCTATGGTCAAACAACGGCTGTATAGTGCAGGGTCAGGTCAGCCATGCAGCACTGAACTGTGGGTTCCTGTTTGTACACAGGCTTTTTAAAAGTCTTTCTTTTTAAAAGAAACTTTTGAATGGTTTAAATGTGGAGAACAAGAGGCATGATTCTGTCCTCAACAAGAAGTCAGCATTCAAAAAATTCCGCAAAAACACAGCACGGTATGTGGTTAGCGTGTGGATGTGGGCTTGAAGCTGGATGCCACCTCGGCCAGCTAAGAGCTTTGAACTTACCCTCAGCAGAACATTTTTTTAAGGTTTTAAAGTAGGTTTCAAAGTAGGGATGCAGCACAAATATTTTCCATTGTGTGTTTAAGCAGTCCCTTACAGCACAGCCAGGCCGACATGCCATTGTATCTTTTGAGTAAATATGTTTCACTCACAAATTGATATGTGTGTGTGTGTGTGTGTGTGTGTGTGTGTGTGTGTGTGTGTGTGTGTGTGTGTGTGTGTGTGTGTGTG
>JABJVR010048910.1:0-23214 GCA_025773905.1 Chitala chitala | reverse complement strand
TGGCCTAATGGATAAGGCATTGGCCTCCTAAGCCAAGGATTGTGGGTTCAAGTCCCATCTGGGGTGGGCTGCAATTGTTGTTGGTCGCTTCTTGACCTCGGGAATGATGCAGTGATTCTATGCTGTTGCTGGCTTAGGTGTGTCTGACCTTTCGTTACTGTATGGATGACAATGCTCCAGGCCCTCCTTCACTGTGTTCTGGACTTTTTCAAACTCATATCCACTGCGTCGATGATGCTATCCAACCCTCTCACCCTGTGCCGTCCCCTTCTCCCATTGTCCTGAATGTTAGAGATGCAGTAATTATAGGCTGTTGTTGTTGGTTGCTTAGGCATGTTTTCAGGATAATATATTTTATGCATTTTGTCACATCCTGCCTGCCATACCACCAGATGTCTCCCTTCCTGCCATTCTTCCCTGTCTGATTAGTCCTCATTATGTGTTCCCAGCCCTGCGTACTTATCTTGTTAATCCCTGTGTGTGTTCTAGAGTGTTCTTCCCTATATATGCCTCCCTTTTGTTCAAGTCTTTTGCCAGTTGTTAAAGTGATGTTCCCACTGGTAGTTCATGCTTGTATTTGATTTTGGCTTTGTTAGCCTGATTTTTCTGTATTCTATGTGTCAGTTCTTGGCTCCTTATATTAAACCCCTTTACACTTTAGACTCAACCCTTGCCTGTGTGCTTTATGTTCTGTGAACATTTTCAAGAGGTATTCTCTGGTTTTCACAGCTCTAATGGATAAGGCATTGGCCTCTTAAGGCAAAAGAAACCAGTAAAAATATGTATTTGTGACTGTTGTACATACTTTTGTGTAACTAAAAACGGGGTGCCCCAAGGCACAAAGGAGGATTTGTACCTTTGTCCGTGATACACCCTCTACCTTTCGCTCTACAAGATGTAATTTTCGGGCAAGCCTCAAATGGCTAAACAGTTTGAGGGAGTGGTTGAGCTTTTCTGTACTGCTAATTTAGGGTGGTGGATGTTTACACATGAACAGTATGGGCATTCAGTGTAGGTATTTTGAAACAAAGGCAGAAAAGTAATGTATTGATGGGGTGGGTGTTACTTTAAGCTTTGTATATTGATCCACAGTTTATAGGGGTTAATGTTTTTCTTGCCTCATGCCTTTATCTGTAATGGATGTTTTTCTGAGTTTTGCAAATCAAGTTTTTGGAACATTTGATTTGTACGCAAGATTTTCTGTGAATATCTGTGAAGTAATTTTCCAATAAACACATGATCATGCTGCTGCATTCACAGTTATATTTCTCTTTGAATGTGGGAACAGTGCAGTTACAAGAATGGATCAAAAATGGAATGTGAGCTCCGGGACTGTATTGCACAAAAACCCCAACAGATATGGGCCTGCACCTTGGGAGCACATTTTCAGTGCTCTCAAAGTGGCCACATTGCTTCTGTGTCCTTTCTGGTTTGTGGTGCTGTCATCTTTGCATCTTCTGTTCCTCATCTGTGCTGGCCTGGCTTTGAGGGAATGCAACTGGCACACGACCGGATGTGACACCCAGCACAGAGCCAAAAGCACTTTGTGTTAGCTGTTTAGTGGCACTTCACTACCTTACCTGATGTTTTCTTAATGACCTGATTTTGTTTTTTTTTTTGTGTGTGTTTTCAAGGTAAAAAGAGGAGTAGTCAAAGAAGGGGATATACAACTCTGAAAGATTCCTATATCTTAAATTTTTAATCAGGCATCTCAATTTTAACCATAGCACTCACAAAGCGTTAGGTAACCTATATGCCTTCTATATATTGAACTGTACAGAAAAAATTACTCTTCTTAAAATTTAATCTCCTACATTTGTCTATACATGTAGTGCATACTCCACACTTTATTTTAATCACACTTTAGAATGTGTAAAACGAGAAAGTAACATGTTTTTATTTTGTACAGCTTAACAAGTTAATGAAAATGAAAGGTAATTCTTTCATACTGTGTGATTTTTGTATTTAATAGTTTAATTGAAATGGCTGAAAAGATTTGTCAGTGAAAGGTCGTATTTGTATACGTGTGTGCGCAAATGTTAATTTCAGGCTTTTCTTTACAATGTACGCATTCTCATTAATGTACCCATTTTCTGTTCTTATCATCAGATGAAGGTTGCAGTCTAAAAAGTTGCTAATCCATTATAAGAACATTCTTCTGTACAATATGAGTTGAACAGTTCAACACACTGTATGTCAGGTAGACATTTCTGCAGATAATTATCAGTACTTTGTTTAGGGTTAGTTTGACTGCAGCCAGGTAACAATGTTCCCCAATGTAAACTTTTACACCTCTCTGACAGACGGACTGGCACCCAGGTGTGCTTCATGTTTTAGAGCTCAGCGAGCATGTAGCTGAAGCATGGGTCACTGTGCAGTCATTCACAAGAACATGGAGACATCCAGGTCTGGTAAGGACCACTGTGCAGGACAGCGATTGTCCGTGTGGCTCTTCACAAGCATGTGGAGTGACTGTCTGTATGGCAGAGTGGCAGTAAATTACCTGGAGTTCCTGGAGGTTCTTTTATGTTGTTCCAAAGGCCTAGAAAAACAAAGTCATTAAAGCTGTTTAGCACCTTAGTGTTTCTGAACCGAATGAGCTGTTTTTCCACAACAACATAATAAAATCATGAAAATTTGCAATGAACTTCTCTGTTGTATTATATTTATTTGTATTATATTTTGTATTTTTTATTCCTATTTTGATAACTTGCTCCATTCTGTGTTCTGCTTTTTTAAATGCAAGAATTCAAAATGAATAGAATTTAAATTCAACTTAACAGTACTTAACCTTATTACCTGCAAAGTCCACCTTTAATGAAGTACATCTCTTCTGGGAAAAGAAGAAATTGGCTTGAATGATTTTGGAAGAATTTAACAGGTAGTGCGGCAGGTTGTCACCCCTTCACTCCGCTCAGTTTTGCCTCCTTGCCTGTGGGTTGTCCTTCTGTCTGGCCATGCTGGGATGCTACATTACAGACTTTGCACCAACTTATACAGCAGGTGAGCTAAAAAAAAAAAAAAAAACAAAACATATATTCTTAGAACGTTTACAAATTATTTTTTTCACTAGTAGTCATTGAAAGTCAGAAAAATTTAAAAAAATAACATGTAATACATATCATGTGAAAAAACAACTTGGTGTTCTGTTCCACTAACAAGCCTTCCCTGTCCTTATCTTCCTGACCTGTCTGATTTGGCTTACCCAGTGCTGGCCATGCTACTGTGTTCGATGGCAGTGCATCATGGGCCATGGAAATGGCTTTGTGTGTACCTGAAGACAGTACTGCACAGGCCTTACTTCTGTCCCACTGTCTCTATGACGACCAAACAAAGGGAGGAGCAATGTGAACACCAGGCAGAGGTCCACAGAAGTGTGGCTGAAGTCCCCTGGTTAATCTTCAAGCAGACATGTAGCAAAAGCCTTAAAGCTCTCTGTGTCTTTACCTGTATACAGTGGTCCATGTTCATGTGAAAAAAGAGCTTAACCCTCTGTCAGCTCAGTAGTTTCTCCAAATCAGGGCCCAAAAAATAGTTTGGTCCTTATTAATGTCCATAATTACACAGAGGTGGTCATTTATAACAAGCTATCAAAAATTAAGCCAAAATTAAGGATTCATGCAGGAAGAATTAAGGGCACTGTTACTGTTTTCAGATTAATTATTGCAATTAGCAGCCAGTTTCAGCAGTGTGCTGGTCTGGAACTTTGAGGTGAATGTTAGAACATTAACGAGGATGAATGGCAACAACGATGAAGTCAGACAAGCAGTTATTGGAGCTTATCTGTCTGGGTATGGTTATAATTTCCAAACATTTGAAATCCGTCTTACAGTTACAATTACAAATGGAGAGCATTCAAGACAGTTGCCAAATTCCCCAGGAATGGGCGAGCCACAAAATTCACCCAGAAGACCAAAACACACCAAGAATGATGATCAAGAGCCACATCTGCTGATCTGCAAGCCCTGGTTCATGTGCTAAATGCTTATGAATCAAAACATAATGAGCAAGCAGGGGCTTTTGTGGAAGGCTGGCCAAAAGAAAGCCAATTCTCTCCCTAAAGAACATGACAGCATGACTTTAAAAACCTAAGTTGCATCTCAACAAACCGCAAGTTTTCTGGAATATTTCGACAGAGAAGAATTGAAGATGTTTAACCATAATGCACAGCGCCAAGTTTGGTAAAGATTAAAGCCAGCACATCAGTAGAAATACCTCATATCAGCTGTCAGGCATGATAGTAGAGGGTTCATCTGGGTTTCTTTTGCAGCGATAAGTACCAGACACCTTTGTGTACGAAAGTATACCAGAGGCCTATGTGAGGCCTAATATTCAGACAGAACAGTGATTCCAAATACCCCAGCAAATTTAGAGCAGTATGCCCTAGAAAGAGTAGCACCAAAGTGTTGGAATGGATAGGTCCAAACCTCATCCAACGTTATATCAGACATATAGTGAGCTGTACACAGAGAGATGCTGTTACACTTTAGAAGAAGGAACCTGTTTGTTCCTCAAGAAAGTTTGAAACAAAGATGATCAAATGGAAAGAAACAGTTTACAAAGCTGGCCATGAGGCTAAGCTAAAAGAAAGGCAATACCAACAGCTGCAACTAAAATAGAAAACCTAAATGGTCCCCAACTGCACACAATCAAGAGCCACAAGTAGGCGGAGCTTCAAACAAGAGAATGAGACTCAGGCAGCAACCTTGAGAAATGGGCCTAAAAACTTGACAGTGTTCTAAAGAACAGTGGGTTAAAATGTTGTGACAGACTGATACACTCATACAGAAGAATGATCACTTCTTTTAGTGTTTCTAAAGGTAGCTCTGAAAATTACTGAATAATGGGGTGCATTTAACTTTCCCCACATGGCTTTTACCTATTGGCTTATTTAGTTAGATAAATAATACAGGTGAAATCTGTTATATGCTGTTTGTCACCTGAGGTTAGTTAAAATGTTAAGATGTTTCATGGGCCATATATTTAATGTCCTTACATAAAATATAAAAGCATACAATGAAAAAAAAGGAAGTGAACATTCTGAATTGTTTTAAATTACCTTTCATATATATTTTAAAATGATATGAAATTTATTCTGTAGCAGTCCTAACTCAGCTGTGACAAAGAGGTGAGGTGCTGTTCTGCTCAGGGTTTGTATGGGCAGTTTCCTTTGTGGATGTCGTGTAGGTGCCTCTTCAGTTGGAGTTGATGGTAATGGTGGGAAACCAGGTGAAGGTGGCCACCCTTCTCAAATTGTGAACAGCTTTCAAGTAGCTGACACCAGTGTCTGTGTCACAGTTCACCACCAGTCCACAGGACCTGGAATGAGTCCCGTCTTCAGCAGCAGTGAGGAAGAGCTGGCCTTCTTTTGTGCAGAGGTATTTTCAATTTTAAAATTTCACACACAAACATGGGATTTTAACGCTCTGCATCAGTTGCCTCTGGTGTAGGATTATTCAGCAGTTCTACAGTTTTGACTTCTCAGATTTGTTTTCAAACAGCGCTGCAGTTTTGTGTAGTGCGGTCGTGGAGTGTTGATATGACTTTAAATATTTAGCTGTGTTTGCAAACAACAATCATGGACAAGCAGCTGAGGATTTTTGCATTTTATAGCATTCATATTCAGTAGTTATTGCCTTAAATGATGGGACCTTTACAATGTCCTGAGGACATTTAAATTCAGTGCAGGAGGCCCACATAAGTGACTCTGGGTAAAATCAGCTGACAGCTGTATAAAAGTTCTGCACAGTCAAACTTATATTCTCTTCCCTTTGTAGCATCTGAAGAACTGGATTTCACACACTCGGAGAGTTTCAAAACCAGCGATGGGATCTTGACTCTGTCTTCACCCCAAGCCCTGCTTCCTAAAGAGACCAAAGGTCATGTCTCTTGGTCTTGGTTTGTTCTGCAAATTTCTGAACATTTAACTTTCTGAGGCTGGTATTACTCTGCTAGCGCAACAACTACAAAAGTAACTTTTCTCAAAAAGTTGCTCTGTACAGAACTGTATACCAAAAGACTCTTCCGTTAAACTTTCCATGCAGTCCAACAGAATATGATATTCAAATTTCTGTTTTTAAAAAGAAAATGTGTGGCTGAAAATATGTAAACTTTGCTTTTAAATAATATAAACCACTGAAAGTACAGGAATCCCCAAATTTTCATTATTCATTTCTGAAATCCCAGTGTACATTGGTAAAAAGTTGTCTAATTATCAAACAATTTACAGTAACTGTATTCATAGAGAAAACTGCACTTTTCTGTGGTGTGGTTCTGTTTGAGAGTGAATATGAGAAAGGGAATCAGCAGGACACTGCAGATGCTGTACTAGCGCTGAGCATGTTATTCCCACCTGCGTGATACTCAACTTTTTTTTGGATGTGCTTCAGATAAATAAAATTCATTATAACAAATTTTTCACATATCAAAACTATAGTATCAAAAGCCAACAACCATTATTGAAAAGAAAAAAAATGAATTAAAGAAATTGAAACAGCGATGAATGCCTGGGTACTCTCTGGTGGAAAAAATGTTATCAAGGTAATCGGTGACAAATTGAAAAATATGGAATCAAACTCATGAAACCATACAGTGAGGAAGCATGAATAAGGGGAAGCTTGTATTAAAAATGGACACAAAGAGAATAAAAACATACTATGTGTTAATGTGGTACTAAATATAATGAACGTTTGACCGAAAGTTGATTAACAATGAAGTTGTGTGGTTTACTCTATTTGTGTTTTTTTGTACTCAGAGCTTCAAGGGTACGATGAAATTGAAGGCACGTTTGGCTGACACTCTTCCCAATTTCCTGTCTGTCTGGGTCAAAGCAGCTCTAAAGGAAGAGCCCACAGAGAGCAGCTGCAGGCTCCCAGGACGGCAGCACCGCAGTGCACCTGCAGACACCACTCCGCACATGGGAGCGTGCCCAGGCACAGGCCGCATTAAGGTGCGGGCTGCCATCCCTGCAGCAAGCAGCATTAATGCGACGCTCGCTACCCTCGAGGTGCTAGATGAGCTGGAGCTACATCAGGTAGAACCACTTCAGGGGCATGAGGAGCATACACAAAGGTACGAGGACCAGAATCCAAACTGCTGGCCAAGCCTGGGCAAAGCCTCTACATCTCAGTGCTCACACAAACAGAGAACATGTGTCAGACAGAAGTGAATGGATGTGACCGTGGTGCTGTTATACACTTACCTTTGCTTTATGTGTTAACGCAACTCGGTTTGTACTGATGGACTTTAATGGCCTAGTTCATCTTACAAACAGCACATATTAAGCCACAGAGAACTGAGACAATCCCCACGCTGCAGTATTGCTTGCAGCTTATGTTAGTTTTAATGATGGTAAATGAACATTCAACCCAAATACATTTAAATAGTTCCTTGTGCTTTTTGCCACTCAATATCTTGTTGACATTTAGTTGATGTAGCTGAAGATATATATTTTTTAATTGCTACAAAAGAATATTGGCTGTACATTTTTTTTTCTCTCTTAATCCTGTAACATAAAGTTCTTTTTCCAGGACTATAAATATAGCATTTCTGTTAAAGTGCACTCAAATGTGAAGTGAATAATAGTTGGAGTAGAAGAAACACATTTTATGTTAGTTCAGCAATCTGTCATTTCATTACCATCATATAGAACTGTTAATGTGTCAGGCCCTCGTTAGCAGCCACTAGACTTGTGCAATCTGGGAGACAGCGTCATAAGGCAGAGCCAACAGCTAAACCATTGCAAAGTATTGCATAGCAGTACGTGTACGGAATGTCTTAATCTTCTAGTGCCGGGGTGTCAAAGCAAGGTCCTGGAGGGCTGCAGGGGGGGGTGCAGGTTTTTGTTTCAGCCAATTTCTTCTGTTAATTGATTCTTAATGGTAAATGAACATTATTAGCTTTGTTTCTGTAATTACTGTGTCAGGCCAGAAACTCTAACAAGCATAATTAACTTTAAATAAGAGTTTTAAAGGCAAGACAAAAATTTACTGATGTTGCTTATTATTATTATTATTATTATTTTATTTATTTATTTTTTTTAACAGTTATGGTATATCTTTTATTTTTAAATCCATTCATCTTGTTCATGACCACTTAAGTCTTTGCTCCTGATTAAGCATTCTTTGTCATTGGCACCTGCTTCTGCAGTTCATTATTGCAATTTGAATACAATTAATGATGACTGGTTTGGATTAAACACAATCCAAAATTATTCAGACATTTTCTGGCCAGATTCTGCAGTTAAGAGCAACATTGTAATGTTTGATTTATATTTTTGTTACAAATCTTAAAGCACAAGAGTATCACTATTAACTTTCTTCTTTATAACTCTTTCTCTCAATTAATTAAGACAACAAAGTGCAGATAGGAAAGAATAGAGAGATGCAAGAATGTACCAGTAATTGATAATGAAGGTAATGGTCAGTTGGTTGGAAGGACAACCTTCACCCACTGTGGCCCTCCAGGACCGTACTTTGACACCCCTGCTCTAGTGTCTTGTGCTTCTTGCCCTTATACGTATCTTCCACAGCACCATGTTTCAAACGCTACCTGCTGCGTGTTATGTGCAGATTTGTTCCACTTTTAACTCATATGCACTCTTCATTTTATAATATTAATATCTTTAAACAAAGTTGCTGATACAACCATTTATGGCCAATCCACCCCGATAATGTTTTTAGCCACGTTTTTTAGGCCCGTCACTCAAGTGGCTAAAAACGCTCTCGGTGTGGATTGGCCATTAGATAGCACACGAAGCACAGCGTGCTCTTGCAAACCCAGCGGCTTTCGGGGCCAAAGCTAACAAATGTATAATTTCAATGTCTAAATTGTCAGTGCTCTGCCAGTGATTCAAGAAGTAATATGATCTGACTGGCCATGCTGAACAGCCTTGTGTCCAAAAATATCCAGCTAACAGAAAAATGATTATAACGACAGATATGCTAAATGGATAAGACTTAACAAAAAAAAAGTGAAAGACATGCCAAGGTCTCTAGTACAGAGGCATATTCTCTCAGTTCATCAAAGGTTCTCTGTAAATAAGCCAAGGGCCAGCTGTTACCCTGCTAATCAGAGACTCTGACACAAATGAAGCAGGATGTCCACTCTCTGATGTTTGATCCAGGATAAAACTCTCCAAAACTTGGATGCTGAAAACTGGATGACTTGGTGACCCCATACTGTACAGATAAACTTCCAGAGAACTGGCAGTAGCTCTAAACCTCAGTCCCAAACATTTAGTGAGCCCAGCAAAATGCAGAGGGAATAAAAGCAGGCGATAAAGATATCCTGGAATAGGGAGGACAGCTTTAAACACTGTCTCCACTGTAACTTATTGTGCCATGTGTCACTTCCAGTTGCTCATTTTAGGCTCAGTGCAGAAACAATCACAGGTCAAACTTTAAACAACACACATATGGAGTTATAAAGTAATGCAGTCTAATAACCAATGGAGAATCTTCCAAATACAACCACCATCCATTTTAGTACATGAATTTTTGTTTTTAACGTGTGGAATCACTGCTACTGGGATGATGAGACAGAAAAAGGAAGATAATAAGAAAGAAAAGAAATATAAAAAGCAACAGAAATTAAGGATTTGCATTAAAGTTTCAAATTTGCATAGTTGGTACACACTTTGGTTTCTCTCATGCCCCTGTTCTGCATCTACCTTTGTTCCTCGGAGAGATGTGCTTGATGTTAATTTGGCGATGTACGCTGCATGTAGCACAGCAACCTCAAGGAGAAACAAGTACAGTTGTGGAAGCTTGTGACTTAACTGAGGAAACCACACAAGAGAACCACTGCTCCGAAACCATTTGTGCTTCTTTTGCTGTCAGTGAAGACAAGTAGGGAGAAGAAAACATGATGATCTTTGTTCATTGTCCAACCTCAAAAGGACAGCATTCTTGATATGTTGCATGTGAAATGAATGTACTTGTTACACTAGGGCTAGGCAGGTTAGACAAGGGTTAATCTGAGATTTGACAGTCGTGAAAATTAGGGTTATACAGGTGTTATGTCAGTCTTATTGATCTACTATGTAAACAACCATCTCAGTAACAGAAATAGAATCTATTCAAAGGTCCATATACCCTACATAAAACCCTGAATGCGTTTCTTGGAGCTGAAAATAATTTTCTTGCTCAAATCAAATTTTGTATGGAACACCAGGTTTCCACCAGGGTTCCAGCAGAGAGAAGTGAAGAATTTACACCAAACATCAGGCTTTCAGCCACGTGCTAGATGTGTCGTTGGGTATGAAAGACACATTAATTTCTCTTTTATTTAAAATAACATGTTTATCCATTCGCCTTCTTGCTGTTTCTCTGGTACAGAATCACTGGTGACCTGTAGCCCATCCCAGTTAGCCTAGGCAGCAAAAGAGAATATGGTCTGGAGAGAACAATAAAAAAATTTGAACTATATGTATAAAATGAATTTAATAAGGAGTTCATGTAGCTGGTAGAAGATCTGTTCCATACAACATTTGAACTGAGCAAGAAAATTCTTTTCAGTTCTAACAAACGCATTCAAACTTGCCTTTTTTTTAAAGCACAAGATATGATTTTATCTAGGGTACATGGGCCTTTGAATAGATTTGAGGAGCTACATGAACTTTGATGTGAAAATGTTTGCAACTTTCTTTTCACTTAATGCTGGCTGAAAGCTTACAGTTCAGTCAGTTAGTCAGTCAGTCAGTCAGTCAGTCAGTCATCTTCTATACTGTTTCATCCTGTTAAGGGGTCACGGGAAGCCTGGAGCCCATCCCAGGAGACATAGGGCATAGGGCAGGAGACTCCCAGGGCGGGGTGTCAACACAGGGCAGGGGACTCCCAGGGCAGGGTGTCAACACAGGGCAGGGGACTCCCAGGGCAGGGTGTCAACCCACCGGAGCACTTACAGTTCATTTTATACATTTAGAAACACTGTGAGAAGGTGCCCGTAGGCCTCACCACAGAGCCTCGCATGGCTGCCCACTGCTCCCCACAGAGGTATGGATTAAATGCAGAGAACAAAGTTCACTGTTGCAGGAATAATAAGGGATTAATAATGAGGATCACTAAAGGTCCATGGCACAAAAATATTTAAAGAGCCCCTGGAGAGCAGTTTCTACATTCTCAACACCAGATGGCACTACAACTTCATCTGTTACAAGCTAGCTGGCATCAATAGCTGGTCGTCTTTAGGAAGTGCCATTATATAATTACATAAAGACAGATATAATATTGATTTGGCGAACACTTGTAATATTCAGCAATAATGTAACCTTATTAATCATAATCACAAATTGTGTCTTTATATATAATGAAAGGACAATACATGATGTGCTTATAGTTCCCTACAAAGGCAGGGACTGGAGAAATGGTTAATGGAATTAAAGTCCCCTAGATAGAACACAGTGACTGTGGGACAACAATTTTGAATTTCTATAATCCACTCAGATTAGTCATTCACTGTCTCTGAGGTGTTTTGACAGAGTTTCAAAGGTAAACACGGTCATGAATTATAAACTGAACAAGTGAAGAAGTGTTTTGATCTTGCTGAAGTTGTGATGAATTTCTGCAATTTATGACCTCAAATTCAACTAAAATGTTTTTCTATATTATAGGTGAAGTGCAGATTTTAGGCAAGATGAGGAAAATAATATTTCAGAACAACAAAAGAGTCTTTTCACTTCCTATTGGAGGGTGGTTACCAATGTATTGCTGAGGAACACAGCTGATTAGAGCTGTTATTAGCTGTGTGTCAGTCTTATGTAGCTCATGCTAGGTTTTGTTACATTATTAATAATGCATGTAATATTATCATATTACACAACCACAGATAACATAAGAGATTATTAGAAGGATAACAGATTCCACTACGGCATGATGGGGTTCACAGCATAGCAATTAATCTATATGATGTCACCACTTCTGAGATAACAGGTGTATTTAGAAAAGGACAGGTATCAGCACACACCTCATCATTTATTTATAATGCCCACGTCTTTCTGTTCCAGCTATGAATACTGGGAGATCATCCTTTAAAAGGGTAAATCAGAAGCTGGTATTTTGACAGATAAGATAAACCTAACATAAAGGTCAGTCATAGTCATGAAAATGTAAAGGTTATTCAAAATATTGTAATCGTCTGTTTTAGAGTGTCACAAACCTCACACATGGCTTTATGCAAACAAATCCATGAGACGATGCATGAACATTCAGTATCACATTGGTTATGTACATAGGTGACAGAGTGTAGTAGTGCTGTTTGTGACGGCATTCATCTATTCAGGTACTCTACATTTCCTTTGACATTCTCAGACACTTTTTGCAATTAACTCATTTCTAATTGCATCAAAAGAAGTTTGAAAAATTAATCTTTCATATGCTATTCATAGTGATTGCAATGACATCATTGCAGAAGTATTGCTTATTTAAAATTTTCCATGACTCGACCTGCAAACTACATTATTTTTTAAATATATTGTTTTACTAATTAAATGTCACTTTTCTAACTAATAAGTGTGTGAGTGTTTTAGCTAAGTTGACGTTTGAAATTAACTTGGTTGTTTTAGCATCTATTTATGATTTTCTATCACAAAACATTTTCATTAGCACAATGTGTTTTGAGAGAACTTGGAACATCACCAAAGATAGCTCTTTTGAATTTGATCTTAAAATCGCTCATTTATTTTTTTTTGAATGAGTTCTTATTATGATTCAGAAGCAGATAGTTGGCAACTGTCAACTGTATGAATTAAAGACAATTATGAAAAATTTAATTTCCTGTGTGCTAGAAGTTGTTGGCATGCTGTCCACACCTGTAGGAGGATACCTTCTCCGTGATTGACACAAGAATGCACAGAGTCAACCTGAAACTAGACACGCTTTTAACACCACCCAGCTTATCAGTTTGGCCAATAGATGAACAAACTGGTGTTTCTTAGACTGGGATGCAACCGTTAGGTTCATGTGGGTAAACTTGCTCGATTCCAGAGATGTAAGTATGAGTCAAGGCTGAATAATTTTATCTGACCTGATTAAAATAGATTCCTTCATTTTTAATACATATTTCATTCAATATTCCATCTATCCATTCGCTACACCACGTTATCCAACTCAGGGTCATGAGAAGCCCAGAGTCCATCCCAGGAAGCACAGGGCAGGGGACACCCTGGGTGAAGTGCCAACCCACCACAGGACACACACCCACCCACACACACCCACACACCCCTGTCTGGAAACCGGCACCACACTATGGGAAATTCGCAAACGCCAATCAACCTAACCAGCATGTGTTTGGACCGCAGGAGGAAACCAGAGAACTGTGCCTAGAGGTGCGAGGCAACAGTGCCAGCCACTATGCCCCTGGGCTCTCATAAAAACTAAAGACAGTCAAAACCATAATTTTGATGGTGTGTTCTCAAACTGAAACGACAAGGCTTCTCCATAAAACAAAACGTGCATGTCCAGAATTTCTCCTAAACGCTGAGAGTAGAGAACACATGGCCATTTCCTTAGTCATACTCTGTGGTTTGTGTCAACTGCACTGTTATTCACATTTTACCCAAACCAGTATGGAGCCACTAGCTGGAGTGTTACTCATTCACAAGCGAATGTTTTCACCCTTGAAATCAGGAGCTTGCTGTGTAAGTGTGGCCCATCCATGGTAGTCCAGGAGAAATAATTCAGTAAGACCAACCAGGCAAGAACAAAGGTCATCATGCAAAACATCCAGTTATGCTGGATCTGAAAAATTGTAATTTAATTAAGACAGGGTAAATGTCTATTAGTGTCATCTTAAAATGCACCAATTAGACTGCAAAAAAAAAGTTTTAAATCCTGGACTACTGTTAATAAGGAGAGAAAAAAACATTATGAAGTCTGTTTTTCTCTACTTTAATTTAAAATTACTTATTTTCAATTTCCTATGGTAAACTGGACAGAACAAGTACGTTTATATGTCCATTGTGAATAAGTACTACTAGTAAATACACTGAATTTATCTTTATTTTATCAATGTAACAGAAAACTTTCAATCTGTCATATATAATTTATTTATGGTTTATGGAATTTTTTATGTTAAATTGGTATAAAACAGTTTTGGAAAAGTGTCTCTGCTTCTCATCAGCAATGTTTGCTTTGTAAACATGGGGATCCAGGACTTATTAGCCCTCAGCAAAAGTTATTGTTCCCTGTGCCACCACCGGTCCTCTCTCCTGAGAACTCAATGTGGGTAGGGCTCTAAGACCCAGCAGCCATCAGCTCCCTTACATAGGCTGTACTCTGTACGAGCTGCATGTGCTGCTGCTGTTAGTTGAGCGCAGCCTATCTCAGGCTGGTGAATGTTCATCTCTGCCTCACCTTTCTGGACATTCTACCCCCTCTCCCTCTGTCCCATCCAGCATGTCTCCAAGAGGGGTCAGAAGCCGCCAGCTATGACCATAGACCCCTGTCCGGAAACCAGCACCACTGCTGCAAAGGACCCCCCCGGCAACACTCAATGTGACAGGCAGCCCTGCAGGAACGTGGTGGTGCTCTGCGCCTGACTTTCTGTTGCGCACAGGAAGCAAGCAGTTGGTCCTTTTTTTTTCATTCTTCTTCTTTTTGTTTTCTGCGGTTTGTGTTGCTGCAGTGAGGGTGTCGCACTAAAACCCAGTTCCACTGTCCCCACCCTCTGGGGACTTCCTCTCTTGGCCAAGTCTCAGAGAGCAGTGCACATGAAGGTGTGACAGGTTGGAGACCTTCGTCTACTTTGCTGTTTTTTAACCTAGCCTTCTCGTTCATCACATGAATGAAGACAACGACGAGAAACATCTAGTGGCAATGCTACTTCACGATACTGGACTGTTACCTCAGGGTTAGGAAACCTCTCTGAGGTCAACTGTGCCCGACATGTCTTCCCAAACGTCACAGAGAAGGCTGTGTGTTTGGCTGTTGGATTAGTTTTTTGGAGGGAGCTTCGTTGTCTCATCACAGTTGTTGTTCTGGCTAGATTTTGCTCGTACTGCTGGAATCTGAGCAGCACACTTCAGAGGCACCTGTGGGCGCTGCTGGTTACTCCGCGTAAAGTTCTCCAGGTCTCGTCGTCATGGGGAACGCTGCTGGGAGCATGGAGCTGGGCCTGGGTCGTGACGCCAAGGGTGCTGGGGCCACCGCATCCCCAGGGGTTCTACAGAAACAGCCCCAACCTCCCAAGCTGCCCATGCCAGCCGAGGAGGAGCTCGAGGAGCGGTTTAATGTGGTCTTGGTGAGTGTGTCTATGTTTGGGGTGGGAAGGGTGTAAGTGGCGGGGCACATGTGCATACACACACGGTGTCATTTTCAGCTTCAAACTGTGGTCTGCCATGCTGACACTCAGGTTAGAAAAATAAATGAAGTATGCGCAACCACAAAGACAGTCCAGTGAGAACAGATGACAGATAACATATCTAGGGAACTTTTCTGTTAAACAAGCATTGCATTACGTTCCAAACAACTCCTATCATTCAGGTTGACCTGCACATTGTGGAAAAACCTGTACAGTGGCTGGAGGTGAAAGGGGAAGTGAGAGTGAACATGTGACTTCAGAACAAAAAAATGGTGCTGAGTGAAGTGTGTAAAGTGCTGTTGTGCTCTTGTACGAGCAATTCTTCTCCGCGTGTTTTCAAATGATAACCACATTCTGTGCTGAAAGGCAGGAGAATGACTTACGGGAAACTGTTATGTACCAAAAAACAACCAAGTCACACCGTTTTTAATTTTCACACAATATTTCGTCACCACAGTTCTAGTCAATGACAGTAAAATTATTCAGGTCTGTTTGCTCCACATTGCTGTTCAGTACAAAACTAATTGCATTCATGAACATCTGTGAGTGCTCTGTGCTCACTTTTGCTGCCACTGAGCACGACGCACGGTTAGGTTATAGTTTATCAAGCAGATTTAAAAAGGCACACGGGGAAAACATGAGAAGTATTCCATCATCATTTTTAATTTTTATCAGCTCTGCTTTCCTGTTTGCTTTATGTGTGATACTGACTAAGTGATGTCATTGAAGTGCACGATTCTGAGTGACTACCACCAGTGTGTTATTAACATGGGTTAGTAATGGTACATTTGAAACTCATGCAGTCAGGTTAAACACAGTGTTATTATGTTCGTATCACATTTGATGCTATAGGTGTAATACATCTGTCAAAGATACTATAAGAATGTGAATGTTTAGTTAGAGTTTTAGCCCTTATAATCTCTTTTATACATACATATGATGTTGACTGTTCATATTGTAGGTGGCGTGGTGGTTAGCACTGTTGCCGTGCACCTACAGGCCTGGGGTTCAATTCCCGCCTTGGGTCTGTGTGCGTGGAGTTTGCATGTTCTCTCTGTGCTTGGTGGGTTTTCTCCGGGTGCTCCGGTTTCCTCCCACAGTCCAAAAACCATGCAGGTTAGGTTGTTTGGTGTGTCCAAATTGCCTGTAGTGTGTGTGTGTGTGCCCTGTGGTGGGTTGGTGTCCTATGCCCTATGGGCTCCAGGCTTCCTCGTGACCCTCACCAGGAATAAGTGGTTAAGATAATGGATGGATGGATGTTCATATTGTCAGGTCCTTAATAAAAGATCAGACTCAGTGAATGGTGTATTTTGCAGAATACCATTTTGTATTTTTATGGAAAAAAGTATTTATATTCACACATATTGATACGCAAATAAATGTGTATCCTATTTAGTCTTTGCTTTGTGTGCATAAAGTTTTAGAGTAGTAGCTACGTGTACTCAGCTCATCACACGTGTCAGTCTGAATGGGTGTGTGTGTTGTGGGTGTGTACGTATGTGTGAGTTTATTATGGGTGGGTGTATGTCTATGTGAGGGATGCAGGTCTATTTGTGTCGTGTGTGGTTGTGGGTGTGTCTGTGTATGGTTGTGTGTGTGTGTGTGTGTGTGTGTGTGTGTGTTTGTGTTGTGTGTGTGTTTCAGGGGTAGTAGGGGCTGTATACCAACAGGTGGTGTCAGCAGGGAATTGATGACTTTCCAAACCTTTATCAACCTACATTCTACAAGAAAATAATGCTAACTAAACTCATTGGTTCTAGTTACAAGTGATAACTCAGAAAATTAAAGGTTTCCAATTTAATTTTGCAATACAACCATAAAAGAAATACATGGCTTGGTAACCATAATCTCCCTTTACATTTGCTGTTCTGCCACAGTACAGCTATAGTACAGAAAAATGAACTCTGAGAAAAGTGCTCCTGATTTGCATGAGATTCAGTTGTGAATTCAAATTTCAAAAGGCTTTCAGCACCCAGGCAGTTCTTCCTGTAAAGGAATTTCGTTTTTGAATTCCACTCTTTGAACTGTCTTGAACTGACAATTCTTTAAACATAGATTTCAAACCCTATAAAATAAATTTCTATAATTCATATTCAAATTAAAAGAAATGCTGAAGCATTGTTTAGCTGATTTATGCAGTTTTTAAAAATGATTTGGTATAAAAGAATATGTGTTACCAGATTTACTTCAAGACGATATTGCAACTGCTGTCAGATGTTTTGGGGAATGTATCCCCAGTCAAGCTGGATGTAACAACTATCTGTGGATCATGGTGGGTCTTTTTAAATGCTAGCCAAAAACCTCCAAACACAAAGACTACATTTTGCTTTCCCCTGTGAACGACAAGCAGTAACTTACCGAGCCACCATTCAGATGGAAAAGTTACCTGTTACGGAAAACTTATTTGAGAGAAACTTGGATTTGTAGAGTATATAGCATGTACAGTATATAGCATGTTTAGCTACGTATCTTCAGCGGAGAAAGCTGTAAATTTAGCAGCTATGCAATTCTAAATGGCCTGCATGTGAAAGGTAGGCTGCTGATTGTATTGCCTCCGTATATGGACATATGTGCCTGGCTGAATGTGATGTCTATTGGTGGCATTTGGTGACCTGAAAAAAAGACGTTTTAGAAAATTCCGGCTTCTTTTTAGTAGCCTAAAATTCATTCTAGAAGTGGAGTAATAAAGGCATTTCCATAGTTGCAGATATTCTTTGTTTTGAAATTATTGTCTTGCCTAGATACAGAGGTAGTTAAAATCAAGACGACTAGAAAAGTATTTACGTCACACCTCTCCTTTTTTCTAGAAGGTTCCTCTTGACCATAATTCAGTATTGGACCATTTGTAAGTAAAGACTCCTCTAACTTCTGTCACTATATACTGCTCCTTTAATGCCCCTGCCCACGCTATGTAATCTTATTGTCACGTTCTAGTTCTTCGAGTGCCTCTCCTGACCACCCGTGTTACTGTTAACAATAATAGCGCTTCTAAGCCTAATTTGTGGATCAGGTCCCTGGCCTAAAAATACTGGAGTCAGAAATCAGTTTCCCACATTGAAACATACTGCTGAGAGGTATTTTGCCTCAGGCATGGTCGTAGTCCATGGTAGCAGTCACCCCTCCTTGGCAGCTGGAGAAGTGCACGTGTGAATAGCGTAGTAATGACATCGGTCATCTTCTGTGGCATTGTGGGACATGACTGTCTCCAGAACAGGCAGGCCAGATGTGGACGAAGAGTCAAAATGAGAAGGAAGCCTCATCATGTCTGTCACACTTAGGCAGGTTAGACTCTCTGCCCTGTTCTTACTTAAGCAGCAGCACTGCAGACTGCAGGTGGTGACACTGCGAGCACGACACCCAGGCATGCATTATCACGAAAAGCAAAGTAAATCAAAAGTCGGAAACAACCTGTTGTCTTATAATCTAAAATATATATAAAACAGAATACATAATTTTCTAAAAATGTTATTTTAGAAAGAATCCATTCATTCATTCCTTCTGAGTATATTGGAAAAGAGCAAACATTTTTAATTGCCGTAATGAGCATGATGATGTGGTTATTTGTGCATGTCTGTGTACATAAGTGTAGTGGATGCACTGCGATGATGTGAATGGCGGTGCCATATAAATTTACATATATCGTTTAACTGTTAGGCTATAATTTGACCACAGAGTGGTGAGAGCGGGCAAAGGTCCTACATTTCTCCTCTCGTTTACAAAGAAGGCCAATCTATAGTGCAGGCAGGCGTTCAATGTTGTTCCGCTTAATTAGTGCCTGGCTGCTTGGTAGTGACAGCACTGGACTATTTTCTATGCATCCTGCCTCCAGCCTGCCAATTGAAGCTATTGGGGTTGCTGTGTGTGTGTGTGTATATGTGTGTGTGTGTGTGTGTGTGTGTGTGTGTGTGTGTGTGTGTTGGGTGGAGGGGGGCGTGTATCAGCATGTGTTGCTTTCTGACACAGCAGGTTTGCTAAGCGGAGCATCCATCCTTGCTGCAATGCTCTAAAGATAGCTCCCCTCAGCCCCCCAACCACACACACACTCACACATGCGCACACACGCGTACACACACGCACACGCAACGCACACACATGCCGCACATCTGCTCAAGCCTCCATTTGCTTCGCATACAGCGCAGCCTGCCTGATACTAAGTGAGTACAATAGAGTGAGCCTGAAGCGAAGGAAGCGAAGGATGCATAGAGTGCAGCAGTAAAAGTAGTGCTGGCCCAGATCAGCAATGGAGTCGGCGTACGTGCTCCACACTACCATGTGTCCCTCATTCGGTTTCAAGGGGTTTTCTTGTAAGTGTGGTGGAAAGAAGCAAACTGACATCCATAGCTTGAAGTGAAAGCAGTGACTTTTTGTGAAACCTAAAGTATGAACTTTGCATAGTAGTCTGGAATCCACGTCTTTCCTTCTGCTTGAACTCAAGACTCCGGTTTAACAGGGGCCTTGGAGGATGTCCAGAAGCCTCTGTGTCGGGACTCCCCGACGGAGCCCACGTCACTCTGAATCTCCAGGTTTTGTGTGTACATCACCTCCTTGCATGAGCATCATCTTTGTGCTCTTTGATACCTCAGAATGTACTTGGAAAGTTCTGGGCTTCAAACAGCATCTTTGTTTTCACTTAAAACCCAATGATGAAAATTACAAAGCTATAAAGTCGCAAGGTTGAGGATTACCTCTTCTCCGGTATAACCTCTGCTTTACATAGAAGGTGAGAGCAGCGACGTGGTGTCTAAATGTAAGAAAATATCACATACACATTGTTTTCAAAGTGGAATATAGCCCAGAGAGGATTTTATCTGCTGCACATTCATATATGGCTTTGTAATGTCTGTACTCGTGTGCCAGGCTTAGCTTTGAGATTCTGTTCACTAGGGTCCATGACAAAGAGCTCAGTGAGCTTCTGCTGAGTTCCTCCCCAGGCTGCACCCACACAGCACCGTGGAAACTGGGCCGCTGTGGACTGTCGTGACTGTCATGTCACACGCCATACCAATCATGAGAAAGACAATAAAGAAATGGCTTATCCACCTATTTCAGCCAGTCTCCCAAGGGCAGAGTAGATAGATTGGTATGAGGGAAACTGTAGTCTATACTGGGTGAACACAGCTCTACAGAGGGACCAAATTTATAAATATACAGTTCACCAAAGCCTTAAATATTGAGGGCATGTATCACTCCCAGGTACTTAGTTTCAAACCTAACCTCATATACTTTAATTCCCTTCACAATTATAATATATATTGATACATAATGATAATAAACAGTGAATTTTCAGTTTATTTGCACTTACCCACTTACACTGAGCAGGAAAGTTATATGGTAGGAAATTAACTGTATTCTCTCTTTGTAATTTCATTGGTACCAATGGAGTACTACAGACTCGTTTATCTTTTGTCTACTTTTTAATACGGCTCCTGCAATTTCATTATCTCTCTAATGGCATCATTTGCATTTATAAAAATTCCTGTAACCACGGCGGTGCCATATGTAAGAAAGATTTTGTACTAAACCACTGTGTGAAGGTTCTATCACAAGAATGTGGTCTCTCCACCACCTGCTAATGTGTGGGTTGGTATTTATGTGAGCGTTTATGTGTCTATATGTGTGCGTGTGCATGCATGGAGCACATGCACATGCCTGTCCTGAGGACACACTTCATGATAACTCTAGCGAAGCGATGACTGCAGGTCTGTGGAACATCTCGCACAGGTGTTCTGTAATGGAGTTTGTATTGTGACACTTAGCTTCTGCAGTGCTGGTGGGCTCTCAGCGCTTGGAACCTGATGAATGAGAGAGATAAAAAGCGGCACGAAAATCTGCAGAACACTGAAGTGCCACATTTGTGTATGACCTTCAGTGACTGTATGTGTGTGTGTGTGTGTGATTAATAGCATGCCCTCATGATCTTTTGCCAAGCGTCCTTCTGCCATTTCCAATCCTGCCCCTTCCCTCTATACTGCTTAGTTCCTTTTTCTTAACAGCCAGAGTTCATCTCTTGGCCTTGTAGGACCACAGACATGCACTGGCTGACTGAGACATCCTTCATTCAAAAGAAAGCCCTGCCTTCATTACACAACGCATAAAGATATCTTAAAATTATTTTGAAGAAACAACTTCAAAGAACACCTTTGGTAACACTTAACTTGTACCTGTCACTGAATCCTGGGCCTGAAAATTACATCTTAAAAGTGTCAACTCAGAAAAAATATATTTATATGTTTGTGCAAGTATATATATATATACTTGATATATACTTACACAAACAATCATGTTGCTTCATTCATCTTCTCACTTTTATTCCTCTGATGATAATGAGAAATAATCAACAATGTCAAATGACTACCAATTTTAATGAGAACACATATTTTAGGATAGTGTATTTTGTGGGTGGCATAGTGGTGTGCTGGTTAGCACCATTGCCAAGGACCTCTGGGCCCAGGGCTTGATTCACACCCTGGCTCTCTGTTAGTGGAGTTTGCATGTTCTCTCTGTGCTTGGTGGATTTTCTTATGCTTTTCTGTTTTCCTCCCATAGTCCAAACACATTGAGGTTGATTGGTGATTGCCAATTGCCCGTAGTGTGTGTCCCCTGTGGAGGGTTGCCACCTAACCCAGGGTGTCCCCTGCCCAGCTTCCTGCAACTCTAAATTGGATATATAAGGTGGTATAGTGACTGGATGGGTGTATTGTTGTGTATTTGTCAAGAAAGCACAATTGCATTACTCTGCTCTCGCTGTGGTGATAGTAATGCTGTGTGACCTCTCAGGTCAGATGTTTGTCATGGGAGTAGCTGCTCAGACTCATAGTCCCATGATGAGGAGGTCTGTGGCCATTCTCTCTTTAGGATGACATGTGATAGGATGACATTATATGAGCCTCTCAGCTACTAATGTTTTACCTTCTTTTAGCTCCCCTCTGAATATTTAAATAAACATAACTTTTACATTTTTAGAATGTAACCACAGACAATGTAAGTCAGGTGAAATATAGCTGCTGGCTCCTAGTTACTGCTAAGGTTGCCTTGGTTCTGGACAGTTTTTGCTCTGGGGGCCAGGATGGGCCCAGTTATTCTGTTAGAGGGTCCAGTTACATTTATCATAATTTTTCAAATATTGAGCCATTTTACTTACCTTGCAGGCATTAAAAGGCGATTGACCAACACACCATTTTGTTTACAGTCTCTTTCAGTTACGTTTTAAATGAGTGATGTGATGACACCAAAAGACTTCTGCCTATTAATCAGATTTACTTTTTGTTCTTCTCACTTAATCGCCTTGTAATTGCTAGTAAATTGCAATCAAATTGAAATTAAACATATTTATAATTTAGGGAGTATGAAGCATATTGCTACCATATTGGCTGATTTGCTTTCAGAGGTAACATCATAGCACTAGAAGGACATATCATCTATTCAGACTAGATGTGAATTTGTTGATGACAGTAAACTTGACTATGAGTATTAGAAGCCCAGTTGTTGGGCCAATTGCCAGTAATTCAGATGTCAGGGGGATTTTCTCACAGTGGTTGAGACAGAAGCAGTATGGTGGTGTGGTGGTTAGTGCCATTGCCTCACAACTCTGAGCCCGGGGTTCTATTTCTGCCTTGTGTGTGTGTATCTGTGCCCTGTTGTGGGTTGGTGCCCTGCACTATGCGTCCCAGGAGGGGTGCCAGGCTTCCTGTGACCCTGAATAGAATAAGGTGGTTAAGTTAAAGGATGGATGGTTGAGGTAATGCTCTGGGTTTGAGTTATTCAATTCAATTTAGTTGCGAAAGGCGCTATATAAAAATAAATTGAATTGAATTGAATTTATTTTTATATAGCGCCTTTTGCAATAGCATGCCTCAAAGCGCTTTACACAGAAAATTGAAGAAATCAGTACAAATGAATGAAGCCAGACAACAACGG